>VMDO01013942.1:0-42256 GCA_007922755.1 Pedetes capensis | reverse complement strand
CTTGTCAGAACAATCGCATGCAATTTCTAGACCATTTATATTGACACTCTTCTTTTTACTTTTAATGTGATTTCTTTCCTTAGTGACGCCTCCTTAGTATTCCTGGGTGAACTGAAGGGAAGGAACTTTTAGAGCGTTTCAGCTGAATAACAGTATGCTGTGGCTCCAGATGCTTCAATAGCTAAAATAGGTGGCAGGTCCCCAGTGAGGACTGTGAGGCCAGAGGGCCTCCTAACTGGCTACTCGGCCAACTTCGGCAACTCATTTGCAATTTCCATCCATAGGTCATCCTATCATTTCAGCAAATAAAGCCTGCCGCTGCAGGTAGTCTTTGAAAACATGGCTTGCACAGCACAGAGAGTGTCCTAGGAAGAAAGGGGGTGTGAGTCACCAGGGTATTGGTTAAAGCTGGCATGTGAAGCCGGGCGTGGTGGTGCACACCTGTAATCCCAGTGGCTGGGGAGGCGGAGGCAGGAGGATCGCAAGTTCAAGACCAGAGACAGTCAGTGTAACTTAGCGAGACCCTGTCTCAGAAAATAATAAAATCTACAAAATGGGCTGGGGATGCAGCTCAGTGGTCCAGGCCCTGGTTCAACCTGTAGTACCGCAAAAAACCCCACAAAAAACCAAAAAAAAAAAACCAAAACAACAAACAAACAAACAAAACAAACAAACAAACAACTGGCATGCGTCTGGCCCTTTTGATGAGCAGTCATTCCCTTTATTTGCGTAAGAGTTTTGTCAACGCAGAACTGTATTATAGTCTCCTTCCAGCATTTTCTACATAAACCTAACAAGATAGCAAATAAAACTCTCCCAGTACATTCAGTGCCTGGGCCAAAAGCCATCCGCTCTAAAATCTGAGACAGTTCATAACAGCTTGTAGCAGTTATAAAATCCCACAATGGAAAGCCAGCTTCGTGTCTTCAGATTTTCATATTTCTTAGCAAGCGCACAATGCAGACTGTGCAGAATGAGAAGGGTAGAGTTGGTGGCAGGCAGAACGTGATTTTGTCCCATCCGTGTGGCCCACACTGTCCTGCTCTTTTTACTTTTGAATTTCATGGTTTCATTGGGTCACATTAGTGATACTGTGGAAGCACCTGAAGTTCCAGGGATGTAACCCCGATGCGAGGGCTCAGCCAACTGGCTTCCTATTTGTATGCTACATTTTAAATTAGAACAGTTTGGATTTGGTTGAAAAATAGCATATGGCACCATCAGTATTTATTTTAGTCTTGACAGTGAGCAATGGATTGTGCCAGATCATCGTATTTATTTTATTCTAGTTTTTCTGTGGTATTAATCTCTATTTTTGAGTCTAGAGCTACTTGAAATTTAGCTTTAAGAGGAGAAAGAGAGATCAAGCCTTATTTTATAGTGTAGACAGTTCCTGACTTAACGATGATTTGACTTAATGATTTTTTTTGACTTAGGATGGTAGGAAAGAGATATACTTTCAGTAGAAACACATTTCAAGTGTTGAATTTTGAACTTTTCCTGGGCTAATGCTATGTGGCACAATATTGTTTTGAGATGCTGGGCAGTGGTAGTGAGCTGCAGCTTCCGTCAGCCCTGGGTCATCAAGGAAGCAGCCAAGACTCTACAGTGGACCCTGGTGTCAGCAGTTTTTGGATACAGGTCCACAGTCAATGGCAGGACTGTGTCACAAAATGTGCTTTGTGCTGGACGATTTTGCTTGACTGCAGGCTAACATGAGTAAGTGTTCTGAGCACGTTTAAGGTGGGCTAGGCTAAGCTACCCCCACATATCTGCCAGCTTGTCGTGCTGTGGGGGGCTTGTGTGTTGCTGTGATGCTGAAAGCTATGCCACTGATATTTCAGATACCAGCAGGACCACCCATGGTGGACAGGTTTCAGCTGAGCTTCCAGACTAAGACAGACTAGAAAGGAGGACACAGCAGCCTACTCTTGAAACAATGAGCCATTGAAAACCTTATGAATAGCACAGAAGCACTGTCAAATATAGTGCCAAAAAATGAGCCCCCAGGCTGGATGGTGTTCAAGAAACAACGGGGACAGAGTAAGGTCAAATAGAGTCAAAGTCAAAGTAGAGTTGACTTTAATGATGGCAATCTCCCTGGGACCTCCAGGTGTTGATGTGGCATGACTCAAAATGAGAAGAAACAGTGGCTGCAACAATGGGCTCAGACATAAAATGATTGTGTGTGTGGCATACTGTTGGGTAGTGTTTTGCTTATTGTACATGCTGTTGTTGTTAGGTGATGTCGAGTTGGCATCCAACTCATAGCGAGCCTATGTACAACAGCCGAAACATTTTGTCATACTTCTCTCCTATTCACAGGGTTTTCAGTGGCTGATTATTTTTGGGTTGCTGAGTCCTTCTCCCAAGCCTATTGCACCTGGTGTTCCCAGGTGGTCTCCCATCCAAGGACTAACCAGGCCCAATCCTGCTTAGCTTCCGAGATCTGATGGGATTAGATGCCACAGTAGTATGGCTTCAGGCTATATATATGGTTTTATCCTAGACATTGCTTATTATTTTGTATAAAGTTTTGATTCTGCTTTATTCCTGTTGTTGTTGTTATTAGGTGCCATGGAGTCAGGTCCGACTCATAGCAACCCTCACAGGATTTTCAGTGGCTGATTGTTTTGGGATTGCTTCAGGAGTGGACTGCCATGTCCTTTTCCTGACATTCTTATTACTAGAGCTTTATCAGACAATTTACTTGGTGGAGTCAAATTTAAAACTCTCTTTTTGGTGGCATCTGTTGTACTTTGGATTTGTAATGTCCCCCAAAGGCACATAGTTGAAGGCTGGTCCTCAACCTATGGTGCTCTTGGGAGGTGGTAGAAACATTAGGAGGTGGGGCGTAGTTGGAGGAAGTAGGTGCTGGGGCATGTCCTTGAAGGATAGGTTTTGTCTTCTGACTCATCTTCTTCTTCTCCTCTCTCTCTTTCTCTCTCTGTCTTTTCTCTTCTCTTTTCTCTTTTCTCTCTGTCCCTCCCTCTGCTTCCCTACTGCCCTAAGCCAAGTCACTTTGCCCTCCTACTTGCTCCCTGCCATGATGTTCTGCCTTAGCACATGACCAGAAACTCCAGAGCCAAGGGACCATGGACTGAACCATCTGAAACCATGGGCCCAAATAAGTCTTTCCTCCCTTAAGTTGATTTTTCTCAGGTGTCTCCCAGTGAGAGACAGCAGCTCACATAATATTTCAGTAATTTTTGCTTAGCTGCCTTCAATTCTGTATTATGATTGCATTTATGAGGCCACCAGACATTTTGGCAGAGATCATGTGCATACCATGGTGCTTTTATTAGTCCACTGTCCATCAGTCCATAGTCTATTAGTCCATAAAATACCCGAGGCTGGAGACTTCATGAAGAAAGAGATTTATGTGGCTCATAGTTTTGCAGACTGAACATCCAAATAGCATTGTTTCAGCTCAGGCAAGGGCCCTCTTGGATGTGCCACATCATGGCAGGAGTGTGTGAGAGAGGGAGCAGTCACAAGGCAAGACAGGAAGCCAGTGAGTGTGGAGGGGGCTGTCATGCTCTTGCATAATCACGCATCATTATGGGCAATTCAACTCCACAGCACCTAACAACAACAACAACAACAACAACATTATGGGCACTAACTGGGATCTTGTGAGGACTGTATCAGTCCCATCTGAGGGCAGAGTCCCTAGTGACTCTTACCTTGCAATAAACCCCACCTCTTAAAGGTTTGTCCACCTCCCAACAGCATCACACTGAGGGCCAAGCTTCAGAGACATCAGCTTTAAGACAGTGGTCCCCACCCTTTCTGGCGGTAGGAACTAGTTTCATGGAGGACAATTTTTCCAGGGACCGAGGTGGGGAGGTCCTGATCTGACAGGTGGTGGAGCTTAGGCAGCAATGTGAGCCATGGGGAGTGGCTGTAGATACAGATGTCAATACAGACCCGTCTGCAGCCTGGGAGTTGGGGACCCCCACCTTGGGGGACACACTCTGACCATATCCAAAACATGGCATCCTCTTGTTCTCTTTCCCTGAGACTTTCCCCTTCCTGATTTCTGAGTGTCTATGGTTATTGGGGGGGCTGGGATTTAGCTCAGTTGGTGGAGCACTGCGCTGCAGTCTCTGAGGTCCCAAGTTCAATTCCCAGCACCACAAAAATGGGAGAAGGGCCTGGCAATCCACTCCCAAGGAAATCCCGAAACACTCAGCCATTGAAAACCCTATGAGGGGCGCTATGAGTCGGATACCGACTCGACGGCACCTGACAACAACAGCAACAACCTGGTTATTGGGAGAAGGATGTGGTAATCCATGATCTGACCGCACCTAACAACAGCATTGTTGTTATGAACACTGCCTTTTCTTTTCTGGCCAGAAATATGTAGGGTTTCATGTCAAAGTTTTAGTCACTTCAGCTAACACCACGTTTATTCTGCTGTCAAGTTAAAAGCTATAAAAATTGTAAACATGGCCTGTCCAGTGCTGATTCCGTCTTCCAATTTTTGCCTTGCTTCCAGAATTTCTCACTCTCTAGTACCTTTGAGACTTTATTTTATTTTATTATTTTTTAATTTCCCACAATGAATAGCTTACTCAGCTGTGTTGAAAGTGGTTAGTAGTTTTATTTTGAAAAAAAGTCTCATTGGTGAGGAGGGAGCGGATGGAAGAGGGGAAGGGGAAGGCAACATGAGCAATGTACAGTGAAATGCATGTATGGAAATGTCACGTTGTTGTTGTTAGGTGCCGTCGAGTCGGTATCCGACTCATAGAGACCCTCTGTACAACAGGGGAAACACTATTGTCAGTGCTTCTCTGCTGTTCATAGGGTTTTCGATGGCAGATTGTTTTTTTTTGGGAGGGGGTTGCCAGGTCCTTCTCCCAAGCCTACAGCTTCCGGTGTTCCCAGGCGGTCTCCCATCCAGGTACTAACCAGGCCTGACCCTGCTTAGCTTCCGAGATCTGATGGGATCGGATGCCACAGGGCTACAGCTGCAGGCGGAAATGTCATAAGGAGACCAATTAAGTTGTATGTTAAAAATTACCAATAAAAATTTAAGAAGTCTGATAACCATAATCTTTTCAGAATGCAGGTTATTTGACCTGAGTAGGGACTCAGAGACTATTTGACTTTCGTTAGTTTGTCAACCCAGTTGGTAGACTTGAAGAGGAGAATGTGATGATTTCTGTGTTGACCAGTATGGTTTTCGCTTGGTACAGTCTGAGTTCCTTTCAATTAACATTTCTTCCAAGTATGTGCCATTGTTCCTTAGCAGCACAAATCAACAAACTAGAAGAGAAATATCCCCACAGTGTTGGAACGGCAAGATGAATACTCTGTCATTGTTCACAAGAAGCAAATTTCAGTTGTGAGTCAGGTCACTTGGGTAAATAAGATTGCTTTAGCTTCCAGTAAACAAGTGCTTGGTAGAAAAAGAACCATCCTCACTTAAATGTTGTAAGGAACATGAAATGTGAACAACCAACAGTCTATAATTAGGAGAAACTCATTTGGTTGCCCTTTCTGAAAATAATTCAATGACTAAAGAAGTTTTCAAAAGAAATAAACAGATGTTTGATCCAGTGTCTCATAAAACGTCTTACTTTGCTACATACCAATGAATTAAAGTTGATTTTATGGATGTCAGTTCTGGAGCAGGCAGGCTATATCATAGAACCCCCCAAAACTCAGAGGCTTTATTTTTTAACCATACTGTGTGACTTGGAATGGAGAAAGTTTATGAAAAACTGGAGAAAAGGATAAGTGATAAAGAATTGGAAACCATATTGCTTAGGAGAACGTAGGGATGTAGCCTACAGGTGGCTTGCCTGGGGCCTTCCTGGCCCACCTGGAGGTCTGAGACTCATTCCCAGGGCAGTAACCTCTGCCCTACATCTGGGGACTTTTGGGCATGGAGCTTGCCAAGATGGCTCCGGCATCCATCTCCCCTCCTCAGACCCCTCGACACCTGATTGGCCACTCTTCAATTACCCAAAGGTGCCCCATTGGCCCATTAAGAAACATCCCATGATTGGTTCCCATTATGATGCCACAGTTTGTATCTCCTTCCTGACCCAATCACCCCTTAGTAGGTGGCAACCTCTGATTGGCCCTTGAAGAGTACATAGCCACGGTGCACAGGGCAAGCAGCAGCAGTTGCAGTCCAACCATCCACCTGAGAGTCCAAACCATCAACCATGTAAAGAGAAAGGGTCCACGCCACCGACCTGAGTGAGAGAGCTGCAATAAAGAGCTGCCTAACACCCAGACAGTCGGAGTCGTCCTTTGGAGCCAAGAAGTGAGGCGTCACCGTGGACGTAAATCTCTGAGCCTGCCTTTCTCAAGGCTTCTCAGAGTAGTCGTGGGCGTAAGCCTCCTTTCCGGGTAGTGCGGATCTCAAGCAATGCTCGCCAGCTGGCGGATCGTTAGTGGCTGGAGCCTTGCTCTTGACCGGAGGCCTACCGCTGTAGAGAGTCCAGCGGCAGACAGCGACCCATAGGAGAATATTTAAGATATAGGAACTTAAATAATATCTATGGGGGAAGGACACGGCAATCCACTCCTGAAGGAATCCTGAAACAATCAGCCATTGAAATCCCAAGAGGATTGCTGTGAGTTGGACCTGACTTGATGCCACCTGATGACAACAACAACAAATGATATCTTAGAAATATTTACTCAGTAAAGTACTGTATTTACTCAGTGTCATATGTTACTAAATAGATAAGAGCTTGGAGCTATTGAAGAAGTGGATATGGGCGCTGCGGTGGTTTTGAAGTACGTCCACAAATTCTCTGATAGCCTTCTTCTAAAGGTAAGGTCTGCACCCCCTTCCACAAACTAGAACAGACTTAGTGACTCACCTCTAAACGAGAAGAGGTGGCAGAAATTATGATGAGTGACTTCCCAGGCTGGGTCATCAAAACCATCGCTCCTGCCTTGCTCTGGCTTGGGTCCCTCAGCCAAGAAAAGCCAGCAGCCCTGGCAATGGGGCCCCAGTGAACCCCAGTGGAGATGTCCCGGGTTGGCAGGATCCTGTCTGCAACAGCCAGCATCGTTCATGAGCAGGTGTGTAGGCCTCAGGCGGGCCCAGCTTTTGTGGAATCTTCAGGGAACTTTTCAAGACTACAGAACCTGAGATAATGCGTCCAAAACCTCATGAGAGATCCTGA
Organism: Pedetes capensis; assembly: GCA_007922755.1. Classification (NCBI taxonomy): domain Eukaryota; kingdom Metazoa; phylum Chordata; class Mammalia; order Rodentia; family Pedetidae; genus Pedetes; species Pedetes capensis. Next base: position 35,099 of record VMDO01013942.1, on the reverse strand, counting down.
GCCAGAGCCAGCCAGAGCCAACTAATGTACTCTCAAATTCCAGGTCCACTGACCCTGGGAGGTAATAAATATTTATTGCTGTTTTAAACACTCATGTTTATGGGTAATTTGTCTTGCAGGCACAGGAGGTCACAAAATCCCAGTAATGTTAATTTGAATTTGTACTTGAGAATAGCATGGGACAGCTGGATGTGGTGGTGCATGCCTGTAATCCCAGTGAATTGGGAGGCAGAGACAGGAGGATCTCAAATTCGAGACCAGGAGGCAGTCTGTGTAATTTAGTGAGACCCTGTCTTAAAGAATTAAAAAAAAAGGGCTGGGGGTACAGCTCAGGGCTATAGCACTTGCAAAGTATGCAAGCACGAGGCCCTGGGTTCAACCCCCTAATACCACACACACACACACACACACACACACAAAGCGTGGGAACATAATGTTGTTAGGTGCTGACAAGTTGAGTCCAACTCATAGGAACCCCATGTACAACAGATGAAACACTCCCTGACACTGTGCCATACTTGGCACTATTGTTGGTGCTCCTCTGGCATTCATAGGGTTTTCAATGGTTGATTGTTTTGGGAGTGGGTTGCCAGGTCCTTCTCCCAAGCCTACAGCACCTGGTATTCACAGGTGGTCTCCCATCTAAGTACTAACCAGGCCCGACCCTGCTTAGCTTCCCAGATCTGATGGGATCAGATGCCACAGTGGTATGGCTGGAGGCTTAGCTCCCAGGTCCTTCTTCCGTATCTCATGTTAGTTAGATTGAGTTAGATTATTATTTTTTTTTGAGGTACTGGGGAGTTGAACTCAGGGATTTACTCATGCTTTGCAAGTGTTCTACCATTGAGCTGAGCCCCCAGCCCATTTTTTACTTTTTATTTTGAGACAGGGTCTCACTAATTTACACAGGCTGCCTCTAGCCTCTGACTTGAGATCCTCCTGCCTCAGCCTCCCGAGTTGCTGGGCATATCAGTGTGTACCACCCTGCCTGGCTTGAATTAGATTTTTTAACTACCTCTTTTTAGGGTTGGAGAATAGTTTCTTCAGATGAGAGCAGAGATACTCCTTATATCTCTCTGGCATAGAGATTCTGTGCATTCATACCTGTTAGGCTAATGCTAGTGAGCTGGGAGACTGAAGTAAGGCAGCAGAGGCCACATATCTTTGGGCAGAGTCTGTAGCTCAGTGGTAGAGCACTTGCCTGGCATGTACAAGGCCCTGGGTTCCATCCCCAGCACTGGAATAAAGAAGAAGAAGGATAAGAAAGAAGAAAAATACAATTGTGAAGATCTGTTGAATGGAAATTTTCTGACTTAAGTGGGTTACCTGTGGAAAGCTGATACTTCAGATGGACTAAGTAGGGAGAGTAGAGTCCATCAGCTGTTTGCCCTCCACTGTAGACTGTTTGAGGAGATGATGAGGTTACCCAACACAGGGCTAAAGTATGGGGAGGTTCCGAGATAGGACTCTTGGAGAAGAAGTCTTGGAGCACAGAGGAAGCACCGAGGGCTGGCTGAGAGGACCCCTGCTGGATTGGCCAGGTGGGAAAGCAGGCCATAGGTGAAGGGATTGAGAATGGAAGCACCTTTACTCCAGAAGATAGTTGAGAAGAGAAGAGGAGGTAAGGACAGGGAAAAATGGCCCATCACCCCCTCTTCTGACATTTACCCTGGGCGTTGTCCCAGTTATGTTTGGGCTAAATATCTTCCTGGTACCCTCTTGGGCATATTCTCAAGTGCCCAGTGCCATGCCTTCCTCACCATCCACACAGGAAGAAGGGTTCACCTCCGCTGCGGTCCATGGGTCACATCACCTGGTGTGTGCACACAGTGCTGGGGTGGTCGCATTAGGCAGCCAGTGTCCCGGCTGGATGTCCTTTCCTGCTGGGCTCCCCCATCAGAGCGGTGCAGCCATATTCTGCCTGGCTTGATGGCTAGTTCTTCCTCCAAGGTTGTTAGAAAACTGGAAATCAGGGCCCTGTCTCATCCATTTTGCTGTTCCCTATTGAAAACATCAGTAGCATGCTGATATGAATGTTTGTGCAATTGTCTGCCCACCATACATGCTCTTATGTCTATACTAGACTTCTTCCGTAATTACCAATCCCCTGCAAACCACTCTAAACACTAATAATGGAAGAATGGGGTTTATGGGGGGATTGACTTTGCCAAGACAGACTTTTCTTGGGTTAGCAAGCACTAAAAATCAGTTAGGAAAAAAAAAATGTTTGTACCATTGTGTAGAGAAAAACCAAATTTATCACTGTGTTGAAAAGCAGTGAGCCAATGTGGCTTGATTTAAGGATTAGATTTTAGAAATACCTAATATTGTCTGAGTTACATGTAGATAAATTGTATCTTAATCTCTAATGGGAGTGGTCTCTTCAACTGTATCTGAGGCATGCAGGAGTGTTAAGTTTGGGAGGCCTAACTAAAAAAGGAAGGAACGGCAAGAAGAAGGGAAAAATAGAAGGCATAGCCATAGCATTGCTCCAGGGGAGTGGAACAAAAGAGAGAGTGGTTCAAAAGAGAGAAGAGAGAGGGAGGAGGAGGTTGGTGGTGGAGTATGTGAGAGATGTTGTTGTCGTCAGGTGCCTTCAAGTTGGGTCCAACTCATAGCGACCCTCATAGGGTTTTCAATGGCTGGTTGTTTCGGGATTGCCTCGGGAGTGGGTTGCCAAGTCCTTCAGCTTTTTCAGAGCTGGGGATGGAACCAGGGCCTCAGAGAGTACAGAGTGGCACCAACTGAGCTAATGGAGGAAAATGGATAAAAAATTTAGTTAATGAGTGGAATGTGGTGAGGGAGGAACCGTGTAAATGAGGGGTAGGGTAGAGATGCTGCTAGACTCTCTAGGACACAAAATCTAGGACTTCTCCCAATTAACAGATATGTCCTTGATTTTATTTAATATTGTGTATTCTTTTGGGGCTGGGATTTAGCTCAGTCGGTAGAGCACTGCTCTGCAGTCTCTGAAGTCCCGAGTTTGATTCCCAGCACCGCAAAAATGGAAGAAGGATGTGGCAACCCACTCCCGAGGCGATCCCGAAACAGCCATTGAAAACCCTATAAGGGTTGCTATGAGTCCATATGACTCGATGGCACCTAACAACAACAACAACAACAACAACAACAACAATGTATTCCTTTGGGTCTTTTGGTTTCAGGAGCTGAGATGTGGACTAGATTTAAAAAATGAAGCTTATATTAGGGACAGACATGTATTACAACAAAGATAGGAAATCTGTGGAAAGAAGACCACACCAATGGTCGGCTTGGGCCAGACCACTGAGGTTCTCTAGTCCAAACTCTGGAAGGAGCTGGTCTGAGTGGCTTGGCCCATTACCACCCTCTGAGTGCTGAGGCCTGTGGGCTGGACCAGCTGCTGCTCTCTGGGGTCACTCACCAACTCTTTGTCCTCCCTGTGCAAAGAGGAGTCTGGGGAAGCTTCTTTGACCAGGCAACCACAGAGGACATAGGTAGTGAAAGATCCAACTGTCCCACTTCAATATAAATGACAATTTGAAAGGAAAAGCAAATAAAATGCTGGCTCTTATTTACAGACAACCTGTAACACAGTGATCCGAACTCGGAATGTGATAACAACAAGGGAGATGTTGGGTATACTTGTCTGAAAAGGGAATCTCACTCATGTCTTCTCTTTGAGACCCCTTTTCTTAGTAAGTTCAGGCTTCTGTAACAAAATATCAGAGACCTGGTGCCTCTTAAACAACAGATTTTGCTTCTCCAAGTTATGGAGGCTGAGAAGTCCAAGATCAAGATGCTGATGGACTTGGTATCTGGTGAGGGCCACCTTCCTGGTTCACAGATGGCAATTTCTCACTGTAACCTCACACGAGAAGGGGAGACAGAGTGATCTGGAGGCTCTTGTTGTCAGGCCACTGACCACATTCACAACAGCCACTCTTTGTACCCTAGTAGCTTATGGAAGGCCCTGCCTCCTCATACCAGTGCCCCGGCATCTATGGTTTGGGTGTCTTTTTCTTTTTTTGTGGTACCGTGGTTGAACCCAGGGCCTCACGCCTGCATGCTCTGCAAGTGTTGGACCACTGAGCTGCACCCCCAGCCCATTTTTTTTCACTTTTTGAGACAGGGTCTAGCTAAGTTACATAGACTGCCTCTGGTCTTGAACTTGCTATCCTCTTGCCTCCGCCTCCCGAGCTGCTGGGATTACAGGCGTGTGCCACCGCACCCAGCTCAGTTTGGGTGTCTTTTAACCATGTCCCCCAAAGCTTCATGTGCTGGAGGTTTTGTCCCCCGGAGTGGTGGTATTGGGAGGTCCTGTGGGACCCTTAAGAGGCAGAGCCTAGTGGGAGGTCTTAGGTCATTGAGGTTGTGCCCTTCGAGGGCAGGTCTCTGCTAATGCCTCCAATTCTCCTGAGGAGGTTGTTGTAGAAACAGCCAGCCTGGACCCACCCAGCCCTCTGTGCCTGGCTTGAGATATAATCCCTCCCTTGCTCCCATATGAGCGCCTGCCATCACTGCCCACTGTGCATGATGCAGCCCAGTGCAGACCTCACCGAGCCTATGCCACGCCATGTGGATTGTCAGCCTCCCAAACTGGGACCCAGCGAAACCTCTTTTCTTCATAAGTAGCTTGTTTCAGGCATTGCATTACAATGACTACAACATTGGAAAATGTTGTTGTTGTTAGGTGCCGTCAAGCTGTAGGTGCCGTTGAGTTGGGTCCCACTCACCGACCTTATATACAACAGAATGAAACACTCCTTGATTCTGTGTGAGGCACACGGTCGTTTTTATGTTTAAGCCCATTGTCACAGCCGCTGTATCAATCCACTTAGTTGAGGGTTCTCCTTTTTTTTCATTGACCTGACACTCTCCCAAACATGATATCCTTTTCCAGGGATTAGTCCCTCCTGACGATATGTCCAAAGTATGTAAGATGCAGTCTAAGCATCCTTGCTTCCAAGGATCACTCTGGTTGCTCTTCTTCTAGGATGGATCTATTGGTTCTTTCAGCAGTCCATGACATATTCATCTTCAGCGCCATAATTGCAAAGCATCAATTCTTCTCCTGTCTCTCTTATTCAGTATCCAGTGTTCACAGCCATATGATGTGATTGAAAATCACATGGCATGAGTTAGGTGCACTTTTGTCTTCAGTGTGACATCTTAACTTTTCAACACTATAAAGAGGTCTTTTGCCGTAGGTTTCCCCAATGTAATGCGTCTTTTGATTTCTTGACTTCTGCTTCCATGGGTGCTGTTGGAGAACCAAGTAAAGCAACATCTTGGACAACCTCAATCTTTTCTCCATTTGTTATGAAGTTGTGTACTGACCCAGTGGTAAGGACTTTTGCTGATGTTGAGCCACAATCCATACTGAAGGCTATGTTCTTTGATTTTCATCCATAAATATTTCAACTCCACTTTCAGCAAGCAGAGTTGTATCATATGCATAACCCAGGTTAATGTTAACCCAGGTTGTCTTCCTCCAATCATGATGCCATGTTCTTCAGAAAGTCCAGTTTCTCAGATGAGTTGCTCAGCATAGGGATCGAAGACATATGGTGAAAGGATGCAGCCCTGATGCACACCTTTCTTGATTTTAAACCAGGCAGTGTTTCTTTGTTTTGTTTGAGTAGCTGCCGCTTGGTCCATGTACAGATTCCTCATGAGTACAATTAAGTGTCCTGTTGTTCTCATTCTTTGCAATGTTATCCAGCATTTGTTATGATGCAAGCAGTAAAATGTCTTTGTTTAGTCAATAAAACATAGACATCTTTCTGGAATTCTCTGCTTTGGGCTAATATCCATCTGACATCAGCAAGGATGACTCTGGTTCCACACCCTCTTCTAAATCCATCTTGATTTTCTGGCAGTTGCCTGTCTATATACTGCTGCACATGCTTTTGAGTAATTTTAGCAAAATTTTACTTGTGTGTGATATTAATGATATTCAAAAATTTCTACATTTGGTTGGATTCTCTTTCTGGGAATAGGCACAAATATAGAACTCTTCCACTCAATTGACCAGGTAGCTGTTTTCCATATCTCTTGGCAAAAACAAGTGAGCACCTCTAGTGCTGTGTCTATTTGTTGAAACATCTCTATTGGTATCCCATCAATTCCTGGAGCCTTGTATTTCACTGGTTCTTTCAAGTTAGCTTCCACTTTGTCCTTCAATACCATTGGTTCCTCTTCATATGCAACATCTTGAAATGGTGGGTCATCCACCAATTCTTTTCTGTATAATGACTCTGTATATTTCTTCTATCTTTTGATGTTTCCTGTGTCATTTAATATTTTCCCTGTAGAATCTTTCACTATTGCCACTCGAGTCTTGAATTTTTTCTTCAATCCCTTAAGCTTGAGAAAAACAGCATATTCTTCCCTTTTGGTTTTCAATCTCCAGCTCTTTGCACATGTCATTGTAATATTTGATTTTGTCCTCTCAAACTGCCCTTTGAAGTCCTTTGTTTAGTTCTTTAACTTCATCATATCTTCTTTCTCTTTAGTTGCTCAAAGTTCAAGGGCAAGTTTCAGAGTCTCTTTTGACTTGTAACTTGGTCTTTTTTTCCCTGTCTTTTAAATAACTTTTTGTTTTATTCATGAATGATGTCTTTGATGCCATGCCACAACTACTCTGGTTTTCAAACATTAGTGTCTAACACATCAAGCCTGCTCTTGAGGTGCTCTCTGAACTTAGATGGGATATACTCAAGGTCAAACCTTGGCTCTTGTACACTTGTTCTAATTTTCTTCAGTTTTGGTTTGAACCTGCATTTGAGCAGTTGATGGTCTGATCCACAATTAGTACCTAGTCTTGTTCTGACTTTTGATATTGAGCTTTCCCATCATCTCTTTGCACAAATGTGGTTAATTTGGTTCCTGTATGTCACGTCTGGTGAATTCCATGTGTATAGTCACTGTTTATGTTGGTGAAAAAAAAATTGCAATGAAAAGGTCATTGGTCTGACAAAATTCTATCATGTGACCTCCAGCATTGTTTTTATCACTAACACCATATTTTCCAACTGCTGAGCTGCCTTCTTTGTTTCCAACCTTTCCTTTCCAGTCACCAGTAATTATCAGTACATCTTGATTGTATGTTCAATCTATTTCATATTGCAGAAGCTGGTAAAAATCTTCCCTATTTTCATTTGTAGCCTTAGGTATAGGTGCATACATTTGAATAATCATCCTATTAACTGGCCTTCCTTGTAGGCATATGGATATTCTATCAGTGACAGCATTGTACTTCATGGTAGGTCTTGAGATGACTCTTTGATGATGAATGCAAGCCCTTGTCATTACCAAGACACTAGTCCACATGATTATCTGATTCAAAATGGCCTATGCCAGTCCATTTCAGCTCACGGATGCCTAGAATGTCAATGTTTATGTGCTCCATTTCCCTTTTGATGATTTCTAATTTTCCTAGATTCATACCATGAACATTCCATGTTCCAATTATTAATGGATGTTTACAGTTCCTTCTCATTTTGAGTCATGCCGCATCAGCAAATGGAGGTCCCTGGGGCTTCACTCCATTCCTATAACACCAGTGGTATAGCTTTTGGCATCATAGCCAAATGCAAACCCCCACAATACAGCAGACTGACAGACATGTAGGGGCACTGTTGAGTAGGGCTTGAATATATGAATTTTAGGAGGACATACACGTTCGATCAAAGCAACCCTACTTTATTTTATAAATCCATTCTTAACTTACTTTGAGTTTTCTTCAGTACTCTAAATCTTACAGCCTGTGAGCTGAGTGATCTTTCAGCTTTAACTGTGCCTCATTCTCTTGAAAATGAATGGAGGAATCGGCAGTTCCTTGGAAACAGAACATCAGAGCCTGTTCTGACTCCCTGGGTGGGCGTGTGGAGGCAGACAGCCACACACCTGACACCTGCTTCCTTTCAGACTCCTCAGGGGCTGCGCCCTGTGCCTCTCAAACCTCTTCAGAATCACTTCAAACCACTTCAGACTTTTCCGGGCCAGTGAATGCTCCCACTACATAAATACTCGTTCCTGTCAAATTGGTTGGACTGTGTCTTAGGGGAAGACAATATTAATGCCTTTTTGCCTCGCACCTTGCAAGGAAAAATTCATTAAGGCGATGGGAAAGGCATAGAGGAGTTATTTCTCTGCTGTGTGTGGTTGTCATATTACCGGAAATAAATATCTCTAGTGTTGTCGTGCTGCTATAATGACAACTCGAGGTGATGATGGTGTAGATTTCCCCGGGCTGTGGGCTTGGCAGCACCTCTCCTGGGACTGTGGACACACTGAGTTTTCTTGTGTCCTCACCAGCTGTTAATCGGGCTATTCTTCTCCGGACCTCAGTGACCACGGAGACCTGTTTGTGCAGTGCCTTCATGTGACAGGCTCAGGAAGACCCAGACAAGGGCAGCCCAGGGTGACAGGGGACAGCAGTCTACATTTAATGCAGGTCTTCCGCCAGGTGCCTGGCGTGATATCTCAGTCCCAGAGGCTCTTGGGAAGCAAAAGGCAGCCACTGGCAAACAGGGAAGCAGGACAACTCTGTTAAATGCAAAGGTGTCTACTCTGCCTTCTTCCCTTCAAATGCCCTAGACCCGCTGAGGGGCAGAAGTGAGTTTGCAGAAACAGATTGTGAGCAGAGCAGAGAGTGCAGTGATTTTCAAAAATCTGCCATGACCTTCTGGTGCCATTTTGGTTTCCGCGTGGGCAAGAGAGTGAGAATTTATATTTCTCCTTATGTAGACGTTCATGTTCAGATGCAGCCCACACTGGCTCAGTGGGTAAGTGGAGGGAATGTGTGTGTTTGCATCATGAGGCCAGCTTTGGAAATTAACATGTGTAGGTTGACAGTGGAGAGTGTGCTCAGCCAGAATTGACACAGTTTATGCAACTGATGGAACAGGCTTGCTCCTCCTTGATGATGTGAGCCGCCTTCTTTGTTTCCAACTTGTGGTGTGGAATTGATCGTCTGGCATTCACGAGAGAAAGTTCATAGTGATCAAGAGCAAATTTGGGAGCCAGACAGCCTGGGCTGTAATCCCGTGCTCTGCTACCTACAAGACATAGGACCTTGGGCATGTTACTTAATCTCTTTGTGCTTCAGTTTCCCCATCTTCGAAATGGGATAATAACAGTATTTACATCATAGTTATGAGGTGCTTTCAAGCACTCATAGCGACCCTCCTAGGGTTTTCAATGGCTGATTGTTTCAGGATTGCTCCAGGAGTGGATTGTCACATCCTTCTCCCATTTTTGCGGTGCTGGGGATCCATCCTGGGTCCTCAGAGAGTGCGGAGCAGCCCCCTACCAACTGCGCTAAACCCCAGCGTCTGTCATAGGGTTGCAGTAAAAGGGTCTGGATTGGGAAAGGGCTCAGCCCGTCTCTTCATCAGCATCTGTTACACACAGACATTCAAGCACACAAAGCCTGCGTTATTCTGGCTATGTCCCCTGCCAACTTTCTGGATCTCTGACACGCCCTTAGCTTCCATAGCTACCCTCGGTCCTTCACCTGTAAAGGAAGCTCCATTCTGGTTGTCTGTGAGTGTGTGTCATGGTGTTGGTGGTAAAATATGGAGAACACTACGGAAATGGCAACCGTGGTCCTTGAGGAAGCATCTACTGAAGCGGGTACAGAGGATTCAGATGTCCTTCCCTCCTCCAGGATTTGAAAGCGTGGGATGGTCTCGTGGGTAATCATGGATTCAGCAGTTTATCTTTGCAGACATCTGCAGGATGAGAAGAAATCGACAGACCCTCATCTACCATGATGCAATTTTCTGTCAAAAACGAAAACTTTATGATCCGGACTATGTAGAGCCTGGCTAAGGTTAGATGAGGAAATATCTATGCCGTAATCAGAAAAAAGGAAAAGCCAAAGATTTAAAAACACCAGTGAAGCTTAGCAGCGATTCAGGCTGAGCTGAGTGGGTAGCTGAGATATGGGTTGTTAAGCAAACTTCCACTGATTCCCTCAGGGAGGCAACTGGCCAATAGAGCAAGCGGCCAGGATCTCTTAAAATAAGATTTTTAGTGAGATAAATTCGGCAATACTCGGACAATTCTCTTCTTGTGAAATTGGAGAAAGTTTAATTTTTCAAGTTGGATAGACCAAAGGATGTGGCTAAAGGGCCCTGTTATTTCACTGAAAAAAGAATGCAGGACTGTACTTTACGATGTGTAACTTCAATCAATACTGAGTGTCATTAGGGTTCTTAAGAATTTTTTTTTTTCCATTTCCCTTCTCCCTTTATTCCCTTGTTATAACCAGAGGTGTGTTTTAAGGATGACCTCAGCTTTTGCTAGTGGCTTTGAGCTCTTTGGGAAGAAAGGAACATGGCTGGAAAGGGGCAGGAAGTAAGAAATCAGTGTAGATTTGCAAATATCTTCGTAAAGGTTTAAGGGTCACTGAAGTATTGGAAAATGGGAAAAAAGAGCAGTTAAAAGAAAGAGCATCAACAAAAATGAAAACTTTAAGGAAGGACACACAAAGAAGAAGAAAAATTTAATTAAAATCCGAGAAGGGCCAAGATGGTACAAGAACCTCATCAAAGCTGGGCGTGGTGGCGCACACCTATAATCCCAGTGGCTCGGGAGGCGGAGGCAGGAGGATTCCAAGTTAAGACCAGAGGCAGTCTGCGTAACTTAGCGAGACCCTGTCTCAAAAATTAAAAAAATGGGCTAAGGGTGCAGCTCAGTGGCCCAGCACTTGCAGAGCATGCAAGGGCGAGGCCCTGGGTTCAACCCCCAGTACCGCAAAACAAAACAAAACAAAACAAACAAACAACCTCATCAAGGAGAGACCTTTGAGAGGGGAAGAGGCACCCCGATACACATAAAGGATAGTTGTGATAAGATTTACCTGGATAAGACTGTGAATTTATTCTTCTCTAAATAGCCTGACTTTCAGAACCTAAGCGAGGTCTTTATTACTAGAAAGTCATGGAGACCTTTCTTTCAGAAGCTGGGATATTGTATTCAGTTTGAGGCCGCTCACTGCCTGGAAGATGAAGGCAAACAGAGGTGGGAATTCAGAGATAAAAAACCACACATATACAACAAAAAAACATTTCAGGGTCTAAGGAGGATTGACTTTTCAAGGAAAAGCATGAATAAATAGAATAAATAACAGCTTGGTTTGCGAAGTCTGAAGAGAGGGAAGTGGCGGTGTATGTGCCTAAAATTTAACGAGGCAAAATCACAAAGTAACAGATACTGTCTCATCTAAATCTCATCAACTTATTTAGTAATCAGGGTAATTCTGCCTTTTGCTTAAGAGTCCGGGCATTTATTAGTATTTGTTGTATATGTGAAACATTTGTAGATACACACATGCGCACACACTCATCCATGTAGGTAATTATTTCCTCCTCTTCTTTTTTTTCTTCTTCTTCCTCCTCCTCCTCCTCCTCCTTCCCCCTCCATCCTCTTTCTTCCTTCCTCCTCCTCTCTTCTTCCAGTGCTTGGAACTGAACTCAAGGCCTCATACATGCCAGCCAAGATCTCCACCTCTGACACCCTTGAAAACGCAGCTTCGCTTATAGTCTCTAAATAGATGAAAGACCACACTTGATTGGCTGGATTGAAGTCTGTTCCCCTCCACTCTGCTTAAAGTAAGCCATTGTTAAAACCCATACGGGTATCCCAGACAATAGCACCTTTGCTTACCGTGAATTACTGAGTGGGGTGGGGGTGGGGAGAGATATTGCTGGTCTTTACAACACTAGAGAGTGAGGAATCCTCTGTCACTTCGCTTCACCGTGAAACAGATGAAACGCAGTGAAAGAAATGGAGAGCCACTGAAATAAATTATTTAACACAAAGGAACAGGGAAGAGCCTTAAAATATATAGATTTAATATTGTTGCAGGTGAGATGTGACTGTTTTTTCCCTAATTCCGACTTATTACCCTGTCATTTTCTTCCCTACCGCATTTCAAGCTTTTTGCATAGTTGTTGTTAGGTGCTGTCAAGTCGGGTCTGACTCATAGCGACTTGATGTACAACAGACTGAAACTCTCTCTGACACTGTACCATGCCCAGCACGATGTCAGTGCTTCTCTGCTATTTATGGGGTTTTCAATGGCAGATTGTTTGGAGATTGCTTTGGGAGTGGGCTGCCAGGTACTATGATCATTTTTGCAGTGCTGGGGATCAAACCCGGGGCCTCAGAGAATGCAGAGCAGGTAGGTATCCTAAACAAAATTCTGTTCAACGGATACATGCTAACGGTTTTACAGATAGAGTGGTTCACGGAAGATGGACTGTTGAGTTTCAAAATGGTGGGATGTTTTCAACCTTACTTAAAATCCTTTCTGGCTGGGTAAGCCATAGATTGCCTTGGCCATGGTTGGGTAGCTGTGTGTGTTCAATCAATAAGAGCGCAGCGCCAAGGACTTAAGCAAATGTTGTTTTGGGCTGCCAGCTGGACTTCAAGATGCGGCAGGCCCTGTGTTTATTGCTGACTCATATTTTTCAAGAAAATATAAAAATTGTCATCTTGTCGGTAGGCATGAGACCACTGAATCGTTCAAACTCGCTAGCACAGATTGTAACAAAGATGATGTTTTGCTTGGCTATGGATTTAATCACTTTGTGGACAGGGTTTTTATAAAAACCTTTGGGGTTCACGGTTATTACTTTATTTGGTGACATTTAATGGACAACGGGTATTAACAGAAGCTACAGAAACGAAATAAAGGTAGCCGCGGTTGCAGTTCGCTAAGTGGAATTAAATGCGCAGGGCCGAGACAAAAATCAGAAAAGGCAGTAACATCTCCTTGTGGCCAGCAGGGGTCGCCCAACCACCAGCAAACGAACAGGCGGCTCGCGCATGCTCCGTGCAGAAGGAAAAAAAGGCTTCTGCGAGAGACAGCGGGGTGCCCTAGGGGCTCACAGGGAACTCACTCCTAATCCTGACTCCACACCGTAAAAACAGCGATTCACCTCCCACAGGCGATGCTTTTCTCTGGGCAAAGGGTGAAAACCTCGGGGCCAACTCGGGGCGCGGCTAGTTTAGGAGGGTGAAGAAGCATGAGGGAGTTCCTGGGGCCGGAATGGCAGAGGGGGAAGAGCGCTCCCCTCTGAGCTCGGCAGCTGCTGATCTAAATCCAGAGACCTGGAGCAGACAGCCCAGCCTCCAGGGGCCTCCTTTGCCACGTTCAAGGACAGAAGATTAAACCGGTCCTGACCTCTTGGGTTTCAAAGGCCTTTGCAAAATACATTAAAAAAGGAAGAAAGAAAGAAAGAAAAAGTTCAGATCACCAGGCTTCCCCGTTCTTCTGACAGCTACACTAAGCCTCCTTTTCAAGGTCTGCGGTGAAAACGTCGCCTCCTTCAAGTCTTTGCCTTCAAATCCCGGAATCTTTCTCTGCAAGGATCCTCAAGAGCTTGTATTAGTGATAAAGGTGGAAGCCAGCATTACCGAGTCATTGAGTCAGGCTCTACCCTAGGCGCTCCTTGAACGGATCAACCTCTGATAACCCTCAAAGGGCTCTAGGAAGACATCATTTCAAGGACACAGAAGCCAAGCTTTACAGAGACCAAAAGCGCCCTGGTTTCCTGGATGCAAATTCTTAATAGTCATGCTGTTTGGCTGTAGGTTTCAGGCCGGAGGGTAGAGAAGAACGTGAAAATCCAACCATTCTAACCACCTGCCCACGGCTCACGTTCTTTCTATGGCGTCTCTATCAGCTGGCCATTTTTTTTTTTTTCATTTATTAGTCAATGGTGATGGGGTACAGAGTAACACAGCATTGGCTTTTCCATTACGCACCCTTTATATCACTTCTAGCAACACTTTCATCCACCCCCAAAGTTTATGGAGCCTCATGGCTAGTATGTAGCAGTACTCTGATATTTATTTGGGTTATCTTCCCCTATTTTTCCAATATACTCATGAAGTTGTGCTGTTTACATTGAGATTGACCTCTCCCCTTCATCCCTGCTCATTGACCCTCCTCCCCATCCCATCTTCTCCAATCTTCACCTCCCTCTGCTAGATCCCTCTCTCCTTTCTACTTATATTATCCCTTCTATGCAAAATTCAATTGTGCATTTTTAATATATCAATTTATGTATAGGATTTTTTTCTCCCTTTACGTATGATTCAGCTCCCACGTATGAGTGAGAACACATGGAATTTCTCTTTTTAGGCTTGCGTTTGTTCTCAGCTGGTCATCTGACTGTACTTGTAGTTTGCTGTGATGGGGATTCACGAGTCCCCAGTCTCTCTTTGGCCAGCCCTCACTGTAAAAGTGTTCTGCCTTATCATTAGCCGGACAAAAGCATCTGATAAGCTGTCTTTTCCATTTGCTTCCATTTGCTGGGGAATGCCCTGCTCCTCAGGGATCAACACAGGAGACTGACTTCTCTTCCCGACAGTCCTTCCTGTGAATGAAGGGAGTTACTGAGGTGCTCTCTTGGTTGCACACATTAAGATCTCCTGGAGGTTTTTGTTTTATTGTTTAAACGCGGTGTTATTTTCAATCCTTTCTTCATCTGAATGAATCATATTTATCCACTTTCTTCCTAACACATATGCCCAGAGCAGGGCCAGAGAGCTGGCCAGACATTTATCCTCTCTGTTCCCAAGTTTCTATGTGTCTGTTGATGCCCATATTCTGAGAAATGCTCAAATTTTGTTTCCTCCTAATTCTTGTGTATTTTTCTTCACCTTGTTATTTTTTATTAGGTCTTTTATTATTCTTATTATTTTTTACCATGGGAGGGGTTGAATCCAGGGCCTCCCACATACTAGGTAAGTCTCCTACCACTCAGCCACACCCCCAGCCCTTTCTTTATTTTTTGAGACAGGGTCTCACTTAGTTGCACAGGCTGCCCTTGGCCTTGAACATATGATCCTCCTATTCTGGCCTTTCAGGTCACTGGAATTACAGGTGTGTGCCATGGCACCTAGATTTTCACTGAGTCTTTTTTCCCCCCAAGTAATCTTATTTTGTCCATTGAGCTTTTATAATAAAAATGCACAACTACATGATGAAGAAAAATTTAGTGATAGCACACGACAAAAGACAAAAATATATTCATAAATAGTAGGTTCCATCGTAGACAATGGTAGGATTCAAGTTCCCCCAAACATTGACTATATGTATATTTTAAAATAACATCATGTGCCAGTGGCGTTTTACAAAGATGAACACGTCAGGTTGGATTGAGATGATAAAGTTATTTTTGTGTTCATACTTAGTCTAAGAATTTATTTCCATATTCCTAGCTAGTTCTCCATATTTTTATGAAAGCCCATATTTAAATAACTTTCGATGTATAAATTATAAAAATAATATGCTAAAGTCATTACCTCCTTATGAACAGTTAAGCATAAATTTCAGAACTACTCAGCCATCCCAAGAGAGTACTTTGAACAAGTTGGAAAATAGAATTAAACAGTGTATCATGCAAAGTGGTGACTGAATGAATGTTTGTATTTTCTCTCTAAGGGACTCTTAGACTAGTATATGCAAACAATCTAGGCTAAAGGATGTATAAAATTTCAATTCAATATTATTCAACTCTTTTTATAGGTATTTAAAAAACACCTTACATTATCGTTCTCAAATTTCATAAGTGGACAAAATCTATTTGCACTTGTTTGCATCCAGATTATATTAAATTTTAACGTGGTGAAAGTCAATTTGAATGCATGCCAAAATACAAGTAATGATTAGCTTATTTTGAAAATTACCACTTTAATCTTTCCTATTATTGGCTAGCCTCTAATGAAGAGAGAGTCTTTATGAATATTTCCTGTTTGACTTCTTGAACAGTCATAAAATTGAAGAGCTAAACTTAACTTTTAGACCTTCTACTGACCCAAGGCCAATTAGATCATTTTCAGGGGCTTCACTTGAAAGATACTGAGCCAGCGTTTTCCTAAGTGATTATACATTTAAGTCATAGAGCACAAGAAGATAAGAGGACATGATTGAAGAAATGTTTTCCTGCTCATAAAAGAGAGGAACCAATGAGAGGACCAAAACAAAAGGACCAGGAGGGAGGGAGGTTGGCATTAGGTGGTGCCTAAACATCTCAACAGGCCTGCAGCCATATCCCTATGGCATCTGATCCTGTCAGATCTCGGAAGCTAAGCAGGGTCAGGCCTGGTTAGTACTTGGATGGGAGATTACCTGGGAGCACCAGGTGCTGTAGGCTTGGGAGAAGGACCTGGCAACCCATTTCAAAAAATCCGCCATTGAAAACCTTATGAACAGCAGAGAAGCACTGACAATAGTGTTTCACCTGTTGTACGCAGGGTCACTATGAGTCAGATACTGACTCAACGGCACCTAACAACAACAAAACATCTCAACAGGGACCCAAGTGCTATAGCTCTTTGGGTCACTAACAAGACCAGTTATGAAATGATGAAAATCCCAGATAAATTAAGAAGGCATCCAAACAAAATGGAGACCTGCTATGATATGAATGTGCCACCGAAGGGCATGTGTGGAAACCTAATCTCCAAGGCAACAGTGTTGGCAGGGGGACCCTAATGGGAGGAGGTTAGGTCTTGGAGAATTCACCCTTATGTATGAGTGAATGTTGATTATGAAGGGCTTGAGACTCCGAATATCATCTCTTGCTCTTTATAGCCCTTCCTTGCCCTTCTGCCATGGCACAGCACAGAAAGAAGGCCCTTTCCTGATACCAGCCCTTTGGTATTGGACTTTCCAGCCTCTAGGGCCATGAGTCAATAAATGTCTATCCATGATAACTTATACAGACTGTGGCATTATGTTATAGCATCACAGCACAGACTAAGACAAATACCAAGTACCTCATACTGAATATAGGCAGCTTTAGAAGAGGAAAAAAAGTGAAACTGTGCCTCTGAGGCAGTGTTGGCATTACAAAATTGCACACTTCCTAGGATGGCAGAGTGAGGCCATTCTTGCTATTGACCTAGATGTGTGGTGCAGAGAAAGAATAAGTGCAAAGTTAGGCCAATGAGGCACTATGATCTGTGACATGATCAGAGATTTAGAAAGCATATGGAGTGGGCCAGAGGTCACAAATTCAAATGCTCACAAGGAATGAGTGTGTAACATGGGAGAACCAATTGGCTTGACTTCTCTTCCTCAGTTTTGGAACTCTGAGACCCTTATACAAAGAAGCCTGGGCCAGCCTACTGAATGATTAGTGATCACAGGACACAGAAGCAAATTATGCATTTGAGACTCCTCACACCAAACAGCCTGCCCACACAGGGCACAACAGTGAGGCCATCTTTGGTTGTCCAGTCTCAGCCAAGGCCTCAGCTGGCCACCAAAGTAGGTCCAGCTGAGAACTACCCATCTAACCCAAGAGACTGATGAGATATAACAAAAACTATGACTCTCATAATCATGCTCAAATTCCATAACTGGGAAAAATTTATTCACATATCATTTTTATACACCATTACTTCAGTGAGGGCCTGCAGCCATACCCCTGTGGTGCCAGATTCTGTCAGATCTCAGAACCAAACAGGGCCGGGCCTGGTTAGTAGTTGGATGGGAGACTGCCTGGGAACACCAGGTGCTGTAGGTTTGAGAGAAGGACCCGACAACCCACTCCCAAAAATCAATAAGCCATTGAAAACCCTGTGAATAGCAGAGAAGTACTGACAATAGTGTTTCTCCTGTTGTATGTAGGGTCGCTGTGAGTCGGACACCAACTCGATAGCACCTAACAAAAACAACAGTTCCAGTGGGATTAATTTCATTATGTCAAAATTGTAGTCAAATTTGGGTCAAGAATAAAAGAAGTGATTAGTTTGTTCTAAGAATCACCACTTCGATCTTTCCTCATTATTGGACAGCTTTGCACCTTGTCATGTTATAGGGTCAACAAGCATGAGGTTTAATCATACATATGATAATGTATTTCTTTGCTGAAATTTGAAGGACATCTGTTGGTGCATACTTACGTTTACTTCTGGACTGCTCCAGAGCCCAAAATTCTATATTTTCTTTTTCTTTTTTCTTTTTTGCAGTGCAGAGATTAAACCCAGGCCCCTGTGCACACTAGGCAGGTGCTCTATCAGCGAGTCACATCCCCAGTCCCTTACACTTTTAGAGATTAATTCTTGAATGAGAGCACATCTTAGATTTTTTCTCATTGTTAAAGCTCCAGAAAAAGCCTCAAGGTTGTCCAATCCACACGATGCCAGCTGGTAGTTCGAAGGCCAGATTTGGCCAGCAGATGGGTTTTATTTGGCCTACACAGTGCTGGCCCAAAAGTTTTTAAAGTTTGAGTTAGTTAAAGTGCCCAGATTTTGAAACTGGATGATTACATTTTAAAAAATTCTGCATTTCCAAATTCCTTTCAAAAATTTGGAAGATCTAGTACCACTGAGACTCCATGCCAAACCGTTCTCTGAAGCTGAGCCTAGGCTTCAGCAGACCACATTGAAACAGAATGGCCTGCCGACGGGGCAGGGCCTTCTAGGTCTCCTGGAAGTCACTCGCCCTCCCAATCTACTGTCTGCACTCATTGCTGTGACTCAGTGAACCTCTGTTGAGCATCTGAATTCGTCACCTCTGATCCACTCTACGCTACTCAATTCTTGCAGATAAACAAAGGGAAGCTCAGATCAAAGGGATTGTCGTTAGCCAGTGGCCCCTCTTAAAATCCTGGTGTCAGTACAAAACATTATCACCTGTGGAATGGATCGTAGACCTCCCTCCCACCCTCAGCTGGCTGATGGGAGGGTAGCTTTGGGCGATGCAAGAGTAGAATAGAAGAATCTGGAAGTTTGCGGGACAGGAAGGCTGGAGAGCAGCTTGTGGAAGTCAGCAATCAGTGACAGGGCCCAAAGAGGGAAGGCCCAGAAGGGAGAGGAGAAGCTGGAAGAGGACAGAGAAAGCAAAGGGAACACACATCCCTTGGTTCATTATTTTGTATCCGCCATACTAGACTTGATGCCTGCAACCACACCACTGTGGCGTCCGATCCCATCAGATCTTGGAAGCTAAGCAGGGTCGGGCCTGGTTAGTCCTTGGATGGGAGACCGCCTGGGAACACCAGGTGCTGTAGGCTTGGGAGAAGGACCTGGCAACCCCCTCCCAAAAATCAATCCACCATTGAAAACCCTATGAATAGCAGAGAAGCACTGACCATAGTGTTTCCCCTGTTGTATGAAGGGTCAATATGCATCGCATACTGACTCCATGGCACCTAACAACAACAACATACTGGACTTGAAATCTTTGCTGGGGAAATATGGTATTACTAAGGATGGTCGTGGGCTGGGATTTAGCTCAGTTGGTAGAGCGCTGCTCTGCAGTCTCTGAGGTCCTGAATTCAACTCCCAGCTCCCAAAAATGGGAGAAGGACCTGGCAATCCACTCCCAAGGCAATCCTGAAACAGTCAGCCATTGAAAACCCTATGAGGGTCGCTATGAGTCGGATACTGACTTGATGGCACCTAACAACAACAAGGATTGTTGTAGACTTTGAAATGCATTGAAGTATTTCAAAACACAGAAGGGACTGTGAGATTTCAGCTGTATTGATGGTTGCTGTAGTCTGGATCTGGGACACCCTCCAGAGACCCACGTCTTAAAAGTTTAATCCCTAGCCCTTGGTGCTGTTGGGCGTGGGTGGAGCCTCTAGGAGGTAGGGCCTAGGGGAAGCCTTAGGTCATTAACGTGTGCCTTCCAAGGGGATGGTGGGAGCCCTCCACCCCCACTTTTCTCTACTGTTGCCTCTTGGCCACGAGGTGAGGGTACCCTGGCAGTTGTTCTCAGTATAATGTACTGCCTCACCAGGCACACAGAGGCAGTGTGCCAACTGACCATGGACAGAAACCTCCAAAATAATGAGCCACAATAAACCTCTTTTCTTTGTAAATTGATTATCTCAGGTACTTGTTACAGTAATGAAAAGCTAACAAATAGTTATTTAAAAATTAAACTTTTTTAAAAACTATAAAAAATTCAATTGACACATATTACTTTTTTTTTTTTTTATGGTACTAGGGGTTGAACCCAGGACCTGGCGCCTACATGCTTTACAAGTGCTGGACCATTGAGCTGCACCCTCACCCCCCTTTTTTTTTTTTGCTTTTTTGAGACAGGGTCTCTAAATTACACAGATTGCCTCTGGTCTTGAACTTGCGATCCTCCTGCCTCTGCCTCACGAGTAGCTGGGATTACAGGCATGTGCCATGCCCAGCTGTACTACTGGTTCTTAATCAAATAGTGTAGTATTATAATTTGGTACATGTATGCAGTGCATAATAATCAAATTGGGGTAATTGGCATTTTTGTCTCCTTAAATATCATTTGTATGTGTTGGGAAATTTTAAACTTTTCTCCTATAATTATTTTCAAATGTATAGTAAATTGTTATAGAATATAGTTCCCTGCATGCAGCCATAGCCCTGTGGCATCCGATCCCATCAGATCTCAGCAGCTAAGCAGGGTTGGGCCTGGTTAGTACCTGGATGGGAGACCGCCTGGGAACACCAGAAGCTGTAGGCTTGGGAGAAGGACCTGGCAACCCCCTCCCAAAAATCAATCTGCCACTGAAAACCCTATGCACAGCAGAAAAGCACTGACAATAGTGTTTCCCCTGTTGTACAGAGGATTGCTATGAGTCAGATACCGACTCGATGGCACCTAACAACAACAACAAATAGTTTCCTACTCTATTATACAGTATTAGAATTAATTCCCCCATCTAATTGTTCTTTGGGACTCACTATTCAATTTCCATCTCTCTTGACTCTGCCCTTTTCTAGTGACCTCTACGCTACTCTCTATTTCTATGTGATCATTTTTAGCTTCCACAACTGAATGAGAACATGCAGTATTTGTCTATCTTTATTTTACTTGACCCGATGCCTTTTGTTCCATCCATGTTGGTACACATAGTAGGATTTCATTCTTTACGGCGAAATTATATTCCATTGTGTCTATGTTCCACCTTAAAAATATACTTCTTAGAATCTCCCTCTACATAGAGTTATAGATAAATCATATCTTGTTTCTTGAATTGTCAGTTTTCTCCAATCTTATTTTCATTCTCATTACCTGAGTTGAGATGGCTCTCATTTTGCCAGCCTCCAGGCTGATCTTCATGGTGGTGGTGGGCAGTCATTGGACTTGTGTTGTTCAGCCGCTCCTATTCCTTGTGCTTATGTTGAAATATAGTTGCTGCTGTGACGGTATTGGGTGATGACTGGGTCATGGGGATTCTGCCCTAATTAATGGATTAATGTTGTTATCATGGGAGTGCTTTAGTTATCACAGGAGTGATTAGTTGAAGAAGTGAACTTTGCCATACTGCCCTTCACCATATTTTGGCACAGCAAGAAGTTCCTTACCAGGTACCAGCAGCTTAATATTGGACTTTACAGCCCCCAGAACTGTGAGAAATAAAGTTCTTTTCTTTATAAATCAACCAGTCTATGGTGTTGTGTTATAGCAACAGAAATGGATGAAGGCACCTTGAAGGCAAATGTGTTATTGTATACACCCACAGGCTGGTCACTGCCTGAGAGCTGGACTGAGCCTGCACCTGGGTGGTGCTGTAATGGGTGGGTGGCCTGTCAGGATGTGTGGGTGGATTTTTCAGGAACCAGACTTGGAATCAGGATGTTAGATCCCGGAGACAGAAGCGGCTGCTGGTGGGTTTTGCGAGCGTAGAAGGTCATTATGCTCTGTGCAATGCTGTGATCAGGGGAGATGAAGTTTGGGAATGATAGGTCCAAGGTCTAGGAACACCTTGCTGTGGATGGATAGATGACAACCATTGCCACCCGCCAGGGGCATTTCCAACAACAGATGAGGGGCTCACTGAACACCCCACAGTCTAATGTCCTGGGATGTTCTCTATTTACAATGAATTCTTTGAGCTAATTACAGCCAAGAGCCATCTCTATGTGTCAAGTCTTCAGTTTCAGTAATTTTCAGACTGAGTCTTTGTGGGAACTAACTCACTGCTTTCAAAGTGAACCCAACCAATTCCTTTTCCCTGCAGCCAACAGAATAATGTTTTAATCACTCAAATGTAACGCTGGCCTTTCTCCGCCACCCACATTCAGAACTTTGAGCTCACGATAGCCCCTGCTGCTCAGTGCCTCACCCACCCAACTTCTTTCCTGCTTTGTCCTCCCACATGCTTTAAAATTCAGCCACATAAACTTGCTTCTAATTCCTGGGAGAAGCATTGGTCTCACTGACTTTGTGCATTTTGCCCATTTTGTGTTTTCCTTGCCAGGAATCTGTATTTCCTAACCGTGCCTCTGGTTAATTTCCTGTCAGTCTTGCAGGTTTTGTCTGATGGGTCGTTTTCCCTGATGGTTTTCAGTGACTTGTCCAAGTCGCTGGGGATGGCTGGTTGCTCTTTCTAAGCATCTCTATAATACCTTGTCATTTACTTTTCATATGATTGTTATGCTGTGTTGTGAAATCTCACTTTTCTGGGTCTTCTACTTGACCATAAGCTCTGTGAAGGTAGGGGTTGGAATTGGTTGTTTACAGTTTGATCTTTTAGCAGGAGATAATCCGCTGGTGTCAGATCCCATCTGATCTCGGAATCTAAGCAGAGTCAGGCCAGGTTAGTACTTGGATGGGAGACAGCCTGGTGCTATAGGCTTGGGAGAAGGACCTGATAGCCCACTCCTGAAGCAATCAGCCATTGAAAACTCTATGAATAGCAGAGAAACACGGACAGTGCCAGGCATGGCAGTGTCAGGGAGTGTTTGGGTTTGTTGTACATAGGGTTGCTGTGAGTCATACCTGACCCAATGGCACCTAACAAAACGAACAATAAATTTTAATAAACAATGGATGGTGGACAAATAAGTTAGGCATAAGGAGAAGCAGAACTATTTAAGAAATCAGTTCAGCAAACAAAGACAACAAAATCTTTTACTTAAGATGTTCTTTATCTTTGAGATGCCTGCATGTTTATGCTTATATCTTCAAAGACAACTTTCACATGGTTGTGGTGAGGTGAAGTGATTGACTGATGAACTTGCCATGACCAGCCTAATACATGGGAATTCGCTCTCATTTTCTGCAACCTTTAAAATCTCCCATTTTAAAAACTCAATAATTCTAGGGCTTTAACAGACAGTGTCGTCAAATAACTATATTTTTATACGCATAAACCACTTACCCTTCATAAGCTTGGGGAATCTCAGGGTCTGTAAGTGATTCTATTAACCCAAACCATAATCATTTCCTTTGGCATAAATAAAAATCAAGCAGTTAGTAAGAGGCCAGAGGCCTGGCAGCCATCTCAGTGTGATTTGGACAGATGCAGATGAAATTATGGAGTCACATTTTATCTGTTGGATGCCACCCCAATTATGAGCTCAGTCCCCTCAGAGAGTTCAGAGGATCAGGGATGGAGGCAGGGAGAGGACACAGTTCTAAGTAATTATTCTCCACGAGATGGGCTTGCTTTTGCCCTGAATAACAAAGAGACCAACTCTGGACCTCTGACCACAGGCTCCTATGTGGAAGAAAAACGCCCTAATGTTCACAAAACATCAATTTGATCCTCTGCAGAATTTTACCCTCATGCATTTGGGGGAAGGGTGGAGAGGTGGAGGTAGGGGGCCAGCTTATCCAGATGCTGTAGTTATGTCAGAACTGGACACAACTGAAATGGCCCAGATGGTCAGTCTAATGAAGCAGATCTACCGTTCACGCCAAGAGGAGGGAGAAGCGTGGGCTCGCCTCTGTGTGGATGTGTGTATGCGAATATGCATGATTGACTTTGGGCCAAAGAGGGCTTGGGGTTATGGGAGTGCAAGTGTCAGGCCAAGAAATCACAGCGCAGAGCCCTTTGCAGCCAGGCGCTGGCCTCAGGCAGACCTGCTGCCTCTCAGTTGGACCAGTGTGGGGAATCCCCTTTCCTCTGGCTTTTCACGCACACCACATTTCCTGGGAGTGCTTGGTTCCTTTTGGATAAGGTGCTGGAGGCAGATCAAGCAATGCAGGGGACATCAATGCTGCTGACCTGTGCCAGGGCATCTGTCCAAAGCTCCATCGCAAACAAAAACCACAGGTTGTGTGGTGTGCTGGAGCGATGTCTGCGATCACCTTGTATGTGGGTGGACTTTGGCTCCCCACAGGAACCAGCACGACTGCTGTAGTGGCATGAGGCAGAGGTCAAGGATACAGCACAGACCAGTACCATAGCTGCTGAGGCTTTGAACAGAAGGAGTTTTCCTTTTAATTAAAGGACTTATTATACATCAGTCTATAGAAGAGTGCTTGGCGTGTGTTGTTGTTAGGTGCTGTCGAGTCCGTATCTGACTCACAGGGACCCTGCATCCAACAGGTGAAACTCTATTGTTAATGCTTCTCTGCTGTTCATAGGGTTTTCAATGGTGGATTGATTTTTGGGAGTGGGTTGCCGGGTCCATCTCCCAAGCCTACAGCACCTGGTGTTCCCAGGCGATCTCTCATCCAAGGACTAACCAGGCCCGACCCTGCTTAGCTTCTGAGATCTGATGGGATCGCATGCCGCAGAGCTATGGCTGCAGGCTCTTGGTATGTTGTTGTTGTTGTTGTTGTTAGGTGCTGTCGAGTCGGTATCCGACTCATAGCGACCCTCATAGGGTTTTCAATGGCTGACTGTTTCGGGATTGCCTTGGGAGTGGATTGCCAGGCCCTTCTCCCATTGGTATGTAGCCTATGATAATTATAATTAGTGTTTATTTGTACTATTCCTTTAACCCCTTAGCTGTCAGCCTGACTGTGCTTCCATTTCCAAGATATTTCTTTAACCAATAGAAAGAGCCATGGGAGTTTTGTTGGATAGGAGGGGAGACTGACTTGAGGACAGATTACAGCAGTATGCCACCTTGGGTAATTGCAAATAAGCTTTAGTTTCCTTGTCTGTAAAATGAAATTATGATGTTGTGGAGTATCCCTGGAAGGCTGCTCTCAGTAGGGGAAAATAACACCTATTGGCTATCTATGAGGCTTTGTAACTGTCTAAGGTATTTTTCAGATATTATCTCATCCAGTCTTTATGATTCACATTTAAATTTGGCTTTGGTAAGAGACTGAAATTCATGGCACCTCAAAAAGTCACTAAAAACAGCAATTGCTTTCACCTATTGGGTAGTGTGCATGTGCCAAGCTCTTTTTTGTTGTTAGGTGCTGTCGAGTTGTGTCTGACTCATAGTGACCCTCACAGAGTTTTCAATGGCTGATTTTTTCAAGATTGCCTCAGGAGTGGATTGCCACATCCTTCTCCCATTTTTGCAGTGCTGGGAGTCAAACTCGGGACCCCAGAGACTGCAGGGCAGGGCTCTACCAACTGAGCTAAATCCCACCCGCCAAGCTCTTTTCATACTATAGATTCTTATTTCCTCATGGCTCTGCTCCTAGGAGTATTGTTATTATTCAGATCTAGTGAACCAAATGTGGCTCAGAGATTTTTAGTTATGCATCCAGAACGGGCTGCAGCAAAGACTTGAACTCATGTTTCTTCAATTCTAAAATCCATTGTCTTACTAGTGAAGTAGAACTGCTTGGTGACACTGCCTTGCTATGAAGCCATGTTGTTGTTGTTAGGTGCTGTCAAGTCGGTGTCTGACTCATAGCGACCCTGCATACAACAGGTGAAACACTATTGTCAGTGCTTCTCTGCTATTCATAGGATTTTCAGTGGTGGATTGATTTTTGGGAGTGGGTTGCCGGGTCCTTCTCCCAAGCCTACAGCACCTGGTGTTCCCAGGCGGTCTCCCATCCAAGTACTAACCAGGCCCGACCTTGTTTAGCTTCCTTTCGAGATCTGACGGGATTGGACGCCACAAGGCTATGGCTGTAGGCATGAATCCATATTGGTCCTAATCTTACTTGAATGAGTCCAAGATGCACTTGCTTTGATAATAAATTGTATTGATGCCATTCAAGAGCTAAGGGGATAAAAAATGTCCCAGGGAAAACGATGCTTCAAAAAGCACAGCTTGCTATATGTGCAGAGCAGGAGAAATGAAGTGGGAAGAAACCAAATTGATGAGGGCTTTCAAAGACACAGGGATATAAACAACCTCTAAATTCAGACATGATGTGTCATTGGCCGCAGAGTAGGGGGCGTGTGTTTGCTTGTGGGGGAAGGGGGGAGATTTAAGTAGAGGGAGCTCTTGTCTGGCAGGCGAGAGAAGCAGAGGCTGCTGCTTATATAGCTGGCTGAGGGATGCTCAGGGGCCGGTGTTGAAGGTGGGCAGTGGCAACGGGGCAAACGGCAAACGATGCTCATCTCCCTCCTGCTGTGCAGGGGGCCCGGCCAAGTGCCTTCTCTCCCAGGCCTTGTATTTGGGGGGAGAGATCAGTGTGGAAAATATATTGGCAGCGGAAGGTGGCCAGATTTTTCTTTCTGGTTTGAGTTTGGCCTTCCTGGCTCCTGCTCAGTTACCCGGCCTCCTGTTGATGAATTGCTCATAATGAAACGCTGTGTCTCCGGGCTCGACAGTGCACGGGAGCTCCGATTCAGCCTCTCTCCTCACTGTGGAACCCCGAGCCAGCTGCTGCACCTTCTTGAACTCTGACGACAGCCAGCCACGATCCTCCCGCATCCCAAAAGGAAGCGCCATAATCGTGAATCTCAGCGCAGCGTAAATGCCATGTGCCCCTCCGGTCTGCTAAATCTCTTTCCAGCGACACTAGCCCAGGGCCTCAGGAGGGGGCTTCTGGTAGAAACACAGTTTAAACCACAAAGCAGATCGTGTTTGGGGTCTCCCTTCAAGAGGGGCAGGCAAATGGAGGGAGACAGGGCTGAAGAGCCATCACGGACCCAGTCTGCTGGGCTTCCTACACCAGCTGCAAGGCCTTTCTGATGAAAATCCACGCCTTCAGATTGCAAGTCCCCGCTGGCCTTTATCTTTCCTAACGAAACTCCATTCTGCGTATTTCCGTACGAAAAATCATGCTGGAAGCGCAGAATAGAGAGTGATCGTCTTTGCCCAGCCTCCCTGTGTGCCTGATTCAAACAGAACTGCTGTCGCGTTGGTTGGCAGTGATCTGTGAAGCTGCTGGCAGCCCCAAGTTCCTAAATGGGCTCCAGCGCTGCTGGAGAGCTCGGAGCAGGCGGCAGGAGCCAGGCAGCCCTGGGTGCTGCAGGGGAATTTGGGGGTTGAGTTGCTGGCTGCTTCTCATACCCATCACACCTCACAGTGGGAGTGGCCACAGGGCTTGCACTTCTGAATCTTTAGGCTTGGTGTTGATAGTGTGTGAAAAAAGCCTCCTTCCATAGGATGGGACTACATCAGTCTAAAGCACACAGAAGGTGAGCTGGGCGTGGCCAAAGTCTCCACTGCCAGACTGCCTGCCTGCCTGCCTTCCTGTTTCCTCCCTCCCTCCCCCCTCCCTCCCTTACTCCCTCCCTTCCTTCCTGTTTCCTTCCTTCCTTCCCTCATCCCACCTTCCCTCCCTTCCTCCCTCCCTCCTTTCTTTCCTTCTTTCCTTCCTCTTGTTTCCTTCCTTCGTTCCACCTTCCCTCCTTTCCTCCCTCCCTCCCTCCTTCCTTTTCTTCCTTCCTTCCTGTTTCCTTCCTTCCTTTCTACCACCTTCCCTCCCTCCTTCCCTCCTTTCCTTTCCCTTCCTTCCTTTCTACTTTTCCTCTTTCTTTCTTCCTTCCTTCCTTCCTTCCTTTCTTCCTCCCTCTCTTCCTGTTTCCTCCCTCCCTCCCTTCATCCTTTTTTCCTTCCTCCCCTCCTTCCTTCCTTCCTGTTCCCTCCCTCCTTTTCTTCCTTCCTTCATTCTTCCCTTCCTTCTTTCCTTCCTTCCCTCCCTCCCTCTCTGCACAACATACACAGTTAGCTTTTAAAACGCACAGTGGTGACGCACACACCTGTAATCCCAGTAACTTGGGAAGCAGAGGCAGGAGGATTGCAAGTTCAAGGCCAGAGGCAGCCTGTGTAACTTAATGGGAACTTGTCTCAAGAAAAAAGTAAAAGGGGCTGGGGGTGCAGCTTGGTGATGGAGCACCTGCACAGGTTGCATAAGCCTCTGGGTTCAACCCCTCACTGCTCCTCCCCTCCACAAAAATAGAGAGTTAACTGTTTCCATTACCTATAAAATATGTCCCCCATGTGTCTGTCAGGTTGTTGCCCTTCGGGGGCTTGTGTGTCGCTGTGATGCTGAAAGCTATGCCCCTGATATCTCAGACACCAGCAGGGCCACCCATGGTGGACAGGTTTCAGCTGAGCTTCCAGACTAAGATAGGAGAAGGACCTGGCAGCCCACTCCTGAAGCAATTAGACATTGAAAACGCTATGAACAGCAGAGAAGCACTGTCAAATATAGTGTCGGAAAATGAGCCCCCCAGGCTGGAAGGCATTCAAGAAACGATTGGGGAAGAGTCGTCTCCTCAAAGTAGGAACAACCTTAATGATAGGAATAGAGTAAAGCCCCTGGGACCTCCTTTTGCTGATGTGGCATGACTCAAAATGAGAAGAAACACAGTGGCTGCAACATTGAGCTCAACCATAAAAAGATCGTGTGCATGGCACAGTGTCAGGTGGTGTTTTGTTCTGCTGTACTTAAGGTTGCTATGAGTTGGACCTGACTCGACAGCACCTAACAACAACATAAGATATGTAGTTAAATTGTTTTAAAATGAAGAGAAGAACAACATTGTCTTTGCTTTAAAGATAGGATTCTCTGGCCTGCTCTCTAAAGCTAGAATGCTGCTGCTTTTGGAAGCGATCTTCCTGGACTCTGTATGCTCTCTGGGTCTTTTGTCTATTTCCTTGGTCATTTGTAGCCAGCTTCTTTCCACTGGCTCCTCTGCTGGATTTCTCAGTTTTGGATTGATTCTGTCCATGCCTGGTTCTTGACTTGCATTTCTTTTTGAACCTTCTCTCATTAAATATTGAAAGATCATTAAATATTGATAACTCCTCAATTTATATGTTGCCCCCTGGCCTTTGCCTTGGTCTTTGTGACTGATACATCCAACTGTTGAATTGATTTTCCACTTGGACAGTCAATCAAAATTATCAAGTTGACATGTCCCAAAGAGCACTTTTGAGTTCTCCCTGCCCAAGCCCTCTTCTCTCCCAGGCTGTCTGGCCTTCCTTCATGATGGCGCCATCCACTTGGCTGTCCAGGTAGAACGTGTAAGGGTTACCCTGACTGCTCTTTCCTTTCACGTTCTTTTTCCAACCCATCGACAAGTTCTCCGAATCTACTGTGAATCTCAGTACTTCTCACCTTCTGAGCTGCCAGAAGCATGGTCCAAAGCAGGCTTCTTTCTCAGGTGGACTACGTGGCAAAGATCGCCTGGCTCCGATCTGGCCTCCTCCAGGTATCCTCTGCATACCACTAAGTAGAACTTACTACTTATTATTTATTGGTGGTTCATGAAGAGACATCTAGGATTGATTTTTGCCAGATCATATAGATATAATGGTGGAAGAAAGAATTGAATCCAGTTTTCCACCATCCTAAAAAGTTAACTTTTGAGTGGTTTTAATCCTATCATCTAATTATTTAAATGAGAATGAATTCCTCCCTCCCTCCTTGCGTCCCTTGCTCCCTCTTTTTTTCCTTCCTTCCTTCCATCCTTTTCTTCTTTCCATCCTCTTTCTTTCTTTCTTTCTTCTTTCTTTCTGTGCTGGGGGATTGAGCTCAGGGTTCTCTATCACTGAGCTGCACTCTGAGCCCCTTCTTAATTTTCATTTTAAGACAGAGTCTTGCTAAGTTACACAGGCTGCCTCTAGCCTTTAATTTGTGGTCATCCTGCATCTACCTTGTGAGGGGACTGGGACTATAGGCGTGCCCCATGGTGCCTGGCGGAATGAATTTAATTTAAGATTCTACTAATCATGTATAATAAGTATACAATACTATGTGCTGGACATGATTCTAGGAGCTCTACATAATTTAGACTCATTACTCTTATAATGGCGAGCAGGACCTGGCAACCCACTCCCCCAAATCAATCCGCCATTGAAAACCCTATGAATAGCAGAGAAGCATTGACAATAGTGTTTTGCCTGTTGTACGTAGGGTCACGATGAGTCAGACACCGCCTTGACAGCACCTAAAAACAACAACAGTAACCACAATCGTATAATAACTCAACAAGCTGCATACTGTTAGTCACCTTTACACCATTATGACAAAATACCTGAAATAATGAACTTATAACGAGGAAGGGTTTACTTTGGCTCACAGTTTTGAAGGTTTCAGTCCACGACCAGTTGACCTTGTTGCTTTTGGGGCTGTGGAGAGGTGGTACATCATGGGGGAGTGTGGGGAGGAGCAGAATTGTTTGCCTCTTGGCCAAGGAGCAAAAAAGAGGAGTAGAGGGTTGGGGTCCCACAATCTCTTTTATAGGTACACCCCAGTATCCAAAAGACCTCTTATAGGGTCCACCACCTCCCAATAGCACCGCCCTAGGGATGAAGCCTTCAGTATAGGGGCCTTTGGGACATTCAGCATCTGAACTACAGCATGACACTTCTTATTGCTTTTTAAATACAAGGAAACTGAGGCACACAGCTACTGAGTTACACACAGCCCATAGGCAGCAGAGGCAGGGTTCAAACCCAGGCTCTCAAGTTGTACTGTGTCATACTGACCCTCTGTGGATGCTATGAGCATGTTCCGACATGATCTACGGACTCTTCCTGGAGATATTTATTTTTCCTTTTAAAACCATGGTTATTTTATCGGCTAAATAAATTTCTTATGAAAACAAGAATTATCCATGACGTGGCCCATTGTATCTCAGGCACAGCTAAGGGGAGAACTGTGACAGCTTTTAGATTTCTTCTATATACGAGTTATTTGGGGCCTACATTTTTGAGTTTTAGGGTATATTTATCCCAGGGGCAGGCTAAAAATGAACTCCCAAATTGTCTCAAATATTTTCTATTTGGGAACATTTCCCCAAAAGGCTCTGCCCTGAAGGCTGTTATGTGAAGCAGCAAATTCATGTCCCAGAGGGGCTGCTTGCAGTTGAAGAAATAGTGGGCTTCCCTCTCTTGTCCCCGTGCTCTTCCTTATAGATTTAGCCAGGGAGACTTCAGAAAGGATTAGTGATTTAAACTGAGTCTTGAAGAACTGAAAAAATTGTGAGGATTGAAAAGAGAAGGTTCCACACACATTGTGGAGAGCAAAGAAAGGGCTAGGTAGTTGCCATTTAATTAAACAATTATCATCCCTTTACGTCTCACAGGGAGCATGCTGGGTATTTCACCTGGGTAATCTGTTATGTTATGTCACAGAGAAACAGAACTGGGCTGGGGTTTTGCTCAGTGGTAGAGTGTTGCTCTGTGCTCTCCAAGGTCCTGGGGGTGATCTCTTGTTGTTGTTGTTAGGTGCCGTCAAGTCGGTATCCGACTCATAGCTACCCTCATAGGGTTTTCAATGGCTGACTGTTTCGGGATTGCCTTGGGAGTGGATTGCCAGGCCCTGCTCCCATTTTTGTGGTGCTGGGAATTGAACTCGGGAACTCAGAGACTGCAGCGCAGTGCTCTACCAACTGAGCTAAATCCCAGCCCTAGGACGGTGATCTCTAGCACTGCAAAAATGGGAGAAGGACCTGGCAGCCCACTCCTGATATAATCCCCAAATAATCTGCCATTGAAAGCCCTATGAATAAATGGAAAAGGCCAACACTGTATTACTTTGTACCCCATCATCATTTACTAACAAAGGGAGATTAAAAAAGAAAACCCTACGAATAGCAGAGAGGCACTGACATAGTGCTGAGTATGGCACAGTGTGAGGGAGTGTTTCGTTCTGTTGTATACAGGGTTGCTATGAGTTGCACCTGACTCGATGGCACAGACTTTGGTTTCCTTTCTCTCCATGGCTGCCTCCTCACCTCTTCCACCTTTGTGAGTAATTTGGTAAGGGGCTCGTTATCATGACTGATTAAATGTGGCCACCTCAGCTTGATGTGGTGGATACGTTGCTCATTTGAATCTGTCTCAAGACCACGTTTTAGGCTTGCTGTATTTTAATTTGTCCCTGGATTGTGTTTGCCTGATGCTGATATAAAGATTGAGGACTCTCTCAGGACATTTTGTGACTGACACAAGGAAGTGTTTGGAAATATATGGATGGCCCTTTAGGATAAGCCTCCAGGCTTGCAAACGGAGCTTCTCAGTGACAATTTCTTTGTGGCTGTCGCCTTGAGACTGTACTCATAAACTGAGGCAGGGGATAAATTTCTATAATAAAACCTTTAATCTTTTTATACGCTCTCACTCTGGAGTATTCTTTTCTTTACTTCAGTGTTGAATATTTTTCTCTTCCTGCGGCGCTCTGTCACCTCTGCAAATACCAACTTTGCTAGATTTTTGGTGAGGTCAAGCTTTTACCATGTGCGCTCTCTCTCTCTCTCTCTCTTTTTCCTTTTGAGACAGGGTCTCTCTTTATAGCTCAGGTTGTCTTCCTACTCCTGATCCGCCTGCCTCAGCCTCCCTAGTGCTGGGGTTACAAGTGTGTGACACCATGCCTGGCTTATCATATATGTTGTTGTTGATTTTGTTAGGTGCCATCGAGTTGGTATCTGACTCATAGAGACCCTGCGTACAACAGGTGAAACACTATTGTCAGTGCTTCTCTGCTATCCATAGGGTTTTCAATGGCTGATTGTTTTTTGGGAGTGGGTTGCCAGGTCCTTCTCCCAAGGCTACAGCACCTGGTGTTCCCAGGTAGTCTCCTAGTCAAGTACTAACCAAGCCTGACCCTGCTTAGCTTCCGAGATCTGACTGGATCAGATGCCACAGGCCTACGGCTGCAGGCAATCACACATACTGGCTTATGAATATGTTGTTGTTGTTGTTAGGTGCCGTGGAGTCGAGTTCGACTTATAGCGACCATCATAGGGTTTTCAATGGCTGACTGTTTCAGGATTGCCTTGGAAGTGGGTTGCCACGTCCTTCTCCCATTTTGCAGTGCTGGGAATTGAACTTGGGACCTCAGAGACTGCAGAGCAGCGCTCTACCAACTGAACTAAATCCCAGCCCTTATGAATATGAGCGTTTGGTAATATTTTACTTTGAAACAATTTCACACTTACAGAAAAGGTGCACGAAGAGAAAGACAAAGTCCTAGGCACCTCTCACCTGGACGCCCAGTCATTGTCCTGTGACTGCACTTGCTACCCTGATTCTAACTGCAATGACTACTTTTCATTGTGTGTGTTCTTGCTGGTCCACTCCCTGCATAGAGCACAGAAATCAGAGAATAAAGGCTCTGTTTTAGAGGTTAATGAAGGCCTAGCATTATGACTTGAGGCAGGGACTGAAGATGGGGGTGTTACTGGAGGAAACAGAGGAGGCTTTGTAAAAAGTCCTGGCATCTCAGATGCACTGTGTTCCTCACACAGAAAGAGTGCTCCAGTGACACCGGATTTTTCTGAGGTGCTCTGAATGCCTTACTTGCCAAATAAGAGTGCATTTCTCCTTATGTGTCAATGACAGATTTCTATTTACGAGGCTGATAAACGATGCCAAAAATAAAGCCAAGTGCCAGCCCTCCCCTTCCGGCTCACAAGGTGTTTCCCGGTGCAGCTGAGGGAAGTCCTGTGTGAGCAGGTTCTGGGGTCTCCCCCTCGGCACGCAGATCCCATGGATGAGGAGATTGTCAGTGAGGCGATAGATTGCCAGACCTCTTAGTCGGGTGCTCAGGGCCTGAAGGGTGCAGCCCCTGCCATTCCTGCCTGGCCGGAGGGGAAAAAAATGAGCAATGTGATTTGAATTGGCGAAACCCCATGATTCTCACTCTGAAAGGGATCTTTTATTCTTGAGCTGAAGCCAATTGAAATGCCCCGAGCCTGAGCCTTTTTATTCACATGAGAACAATGAGATCAATTTTCAAACAGAAAATGAAGGAAAAGGTGAGGGAGGTGGCAGCTGAGGTAATAGGTGATAAAGGCCAAAGTTGGAAATTAAATATTATGGCTTAAATAGCGCTGTAATTCAAGTCCTCGCCCCCGCCTTCTCGCGTTACAGGAATAAAACAAAAAACTCCTGGTGCAAAAATGCAAGATGATCTTTTCCTAATAGAAGAGAATTCTCTCTGCAACATGAACTCGCGCTATCGCTGTTTGATTTCTGTGGGGATAAAGAGGCAGAGAAGTTAGTGCTGTTTGGAGGGGAATGTAAATGTGGTGTTAAGGAGCAGGGCTGAAAACTTCCCGGTGCTGCCTTATTAGAATCTGCTGTATTTTATCCTGTTTCCACTGAGCAGCAGAAGGGAGGCAGGAAGCTCTTTATTGGATTTTTAGGGCAATTATGGAAAGGAAACCCAGGCGGAGTGGCTTTAGACTGCTCATTACCTTCTGGCGGGCAGACGAGTGAGCATCTTTTAAATGTTAAGATCTGATTATTTATAAGTTTCTCTTTGAGATTCAAGGGCATGGAAGGAAGGATAACTCGATTAACAGGAAGCAGCCTTACGTTCCCAGCTGCCGTGTCGCTGGAATAGGTCAGCCCGAGACGAGCATGACTTAGTCTCTTCCTGGAAACAGCCGGCTCTGGGGAGCTAATAACTTTTAAAGGAAAAACAAAAATAAGACAACCAACCAACCAAACAGAAAAGCAACCTTTCAGACCGCCCCACCCACCCAACTTTCAAGTTTTAACATGTGCCTGCGGTGCTGGGGTTAGGAGTTCCTAGATCTTGTTTGCAGGCAGTAATGACGATTCCAATGGTGCGCCGTTGCTGGAATGGGTTGCTGACACCTCACAGGTACCTGAAGGCCTCTGAGATTGGTAACTGTGTGATGTTGTACATCATGGTATCTTGGCTTGTTGCGCGAAATGAATGCATCTCGATGTAAGAGAAGTCATGGTCTTTTAAAATTTTTTTTTATTTTTATTTTTTGTAGTAATAGGAGGCTGAACCCAGAGTGTTGTGCATTCTTTTGCAAGTGCTCTACCATTGAATTGCACCCCAGCCTCTTTTTTATTATTTATTTATTTATTTTTTCGGTACTGGGAGTTGAACCCAGGGTCTCATGCTTGCTTGCTCTGCAAGTGCTGGACCACTGAGCTACACCCTCAGCCCACTTTTTTTTCTTTTCTTTTCTTTTCTTTTTCTTTTTTTCTTTTTTTTTTTTTTTTAACTTTTTAAGACAGGGTCTCACTAAGTTACGCAGACTGCCTCTGGTCTC
>VMDO01013941.1:0-56377 GCA_007922755.1 Pedetes capensis | reverse complement strand
TCAGATCTCGGAAGCTAAGCAGGGTCAGGCCTGGTTAGTACCTGGATGGGAGACCGCCTGGGAACACCAGAAGCTGTAGGCTTGGGAGAAGGACCTGGCAACCCCTCCCAAAAATCAATCTGCCATTGAAAACCCTATGAACAGCAGAGAAGCACTGACAATAGTGTTTCCCCTGTTGTACAGAGGGTCGCTATGAGTCGGATACCAACTGGATGGCACCTAACAACAACAACAATTTCCTTGCTGATCATCTCACTACTTGTTCTTTCCATTTTTGAAACTGGAGTTTTTGAATTGTCTATTTCTTCAATTCAGCCAGTTTTTATATCATGTGTCTCAGTGCCCTTTGGATAGAACCATGTGTGCTTTGACCCCTTTAAAAGGATGTTAGTGTGGCAGAAGAATCTGACTTACTGAAGGAAGATTCATCACCTCAATAGTAAAATCAATAAGGCCTTAATAATAATGCAATCTTCATAGGTCAAGAAAGATAAATAACTAAAATATCATACTCTGATACTTTCATCTCAGAACTGAGATTATTCAGTGATAAATTATGTGTAAAATGTTAATTTAAAGCAAGAAAAATAAAGAAGAAAAAATTTCTCCTCAAAGTTGACACTGAAAACCCAGTCCCAAGTTATTAACTCATGTATGAATATGATCTTTAAGGTTCTGAGATGTAAATTATAAATTATTTGAATATGTTCGCTTTCAGTAGAAAAATAAGCTGAGATGGTATATATCAAGTAACAATTTGTGAATTTTCCTATTGAAAGAGTAAGGTTTGGCCCCCAAAGTTATATGTATATATGTATAGCTCTTTAATGAGTTCTCCAGCTTAATTGTTTTGTTAGTGTTAAGAACATAAATAATGTATTTCACTTATGTTGTCTAATAACATAGTTGACTCCTTTAAGCTATAGAAATAAAATTCAATTTGTCTCAGTTGTTTTCCTAATTTTC
This sequence comes from Pedetes capensis, assembly GCA_007922755.1. Classification (NCBI taxonomy): domain Eukaryota; kingdom Metazoa; phylum Chordata; class Mammalia; order Rodentia; family Pedetidae; genus Pedetes; species Pedetes capensis. Next base: position 55,411 of record VMDO01013941.1, on the reverse strand, counting down.
CATCTACATTTCTGTTATTTTTTCCCAGAAGTTGACACATTTCCTTTTTTTACACAATGCTATTTTATTTGATGCTTCCTCTGCTTCTTTGAGTTGATGCTTCCTTCTGCAAATAATTGTCTGTTCATAAAGTCTCCCACTAAGTTTCCTAATAAACATTTATTTTTCCATAAATCTTGCAATCTGTTACTTTGCTTTTTAAATATCTATTGGAAATAGCATAATGAAAATTGATGATCTCTATCCATAAAACTGAAAAATAACCCATTAAGAAATTTTACTTTGTTATGAACTTAGAGTCTGAGATTTATTTCTGAATTGAAAAGTGGTATATGACAAAATCATTTTACAATAGCATGGTTTTACAGAAAATGCCATGCATATCTGAATTGTCAGGTACCATGGAAGCCTTTGACATAGCAGAGATAGAAGCAGGTTCCTCTGGGACTTGTTCTGGATAAAACAAGGCAGGGACTGCACAATTCCTCCACAGCATGCTTCTGTCTGTACTTTTTAATGGCACCAACTTATACTGAACCTAAAATGTTAATTAGTGAAGAGAAGATAAGCACTTGAGTGTAGACCTCCTAGAGAGTGCCTCCAGATTTGCCATGCTCTGCCTTCAGCCTTGCAGGGCTCAGAACACAGGCTAGAGAAGCAGGAAGAATGGGCCCTTCTCTCAGCAACTAGGAAATGAATAGAGAGAGCTGTTATTTTATGGAAATAGCCATAAATTTTAAAAATAAGAGGTGCAGATATAAACCTGGCATGCTGGACTCTCTGAAAATAGTAGCACCCTGTTTGTAGCACCAGGTTGGAGTTGCTTGCCATTTATCCTTGCATTGAATGTTTAAATATTAGATAACAACTAGAAAACATACTTTCCTTTCAAAAGAAAAAACAAACAAAAAAATCCAGAGAAGTTAATTTTTAACCTTGGATTGCTCATCTAGTTAGGGACAGTATAGAAATAAGAAGTTAGACTCCAAATTCAATTCCTTTCTACTCTATCTTATTCTCTAAAAATAAGAAAATTGGATTAATTTTTCACTGGACTGAATTTCCGTCCATAAGGAGAAATTACTGGCCTGCTAACTAAAATCTGTTATGAATCCCTAATATGTTCACCAAAAGATAATGCCTGACTTCCAATATTGGCTATGGTCAATCTCTTTCCCTCCTTTTGAACAGTCCAAGATCACTTTCATCATTGTATGTTCACACTCACTGCTACCCCCACACCTTACTGTTAAAATTCTGTTTTCCTTGATTGCCCTGCCCTAGAGCACCTGCTTGTTCTCCTTTGGACCTCAAGGACATTGTACTTATTCTCTTCTCAGCGTGAAATGTTCTTCCTCCAGATACTTTCATTGCTCACTCCATTAACACTGTCACAGTTTCTGCACAAATGTCACCTTATCTGTGAGAACTTTAACTATTTTCTAAAGTAGCCTTACCTTAACCTTGAGAATCCCTACCTTGTTTCAGTCCTAACTTTTTCTCCACAGCACCAGTCATCACTTGACATAACTAAATATTTTCATATTTATTTGTTAATTATCCTACTCAGTAGGAATATAATTTCCGTGAGGTTATATTTTTGTTTTGTGCACTGGTGTATGCGTAGAACTTAAAACAGCACCTAGCATATAGTATGTATTCAAGAAATATTTAGTGAAAAAAATTAGCATTGTATGCTTCTCCCCCAGGCACCCATTTCTCCAACTTTCTTCACTGCTCAACATATGCCACTACTACATTTTGTTTTTAGTATTGGGAATTAAAACTAAGGCCTTTCACATGATAGACAATTTTACCACTGTACTGCACATCACCCCTTTTTTATTTTTTATTTTGACAAAGGGTCTCACTAAGTTGTACAGACTGCATCTGGCCTCAAATTCACAATCCTCAGCCTCCCAAGATTCTGGGATTACAGGAGTGTACCACAACACTTTTCACTATTATCTTTTATCTTGGATTATCCAGCCTCCCAGCTGCAATAATTAACTAAGGTCATGGGGGGGGCGGGGGAGGGGGAAGAACTTCCATAAAAAGACAATAAAGCAATGTTGAATGGGCATCACAGGGAATGAGCCACAAACATCAAAGGTAATAGTCAGTCTTCCTCTCTGTCTTGCTGTCAAAAGCACAAAGTCAGACTCTTTCTCAGAACTCCTATAATAAGTTACCACCTACCAAGGCCATTAATATATCGTATCTCCTGTGTCAATGTTGGTCTCTATAAGCTTATTTATGAGTTTCTTGAGATCAGAGACTGTGTTCCATTTTTGTTTCCCCTACGCTAGTGACTTGAACACAAAAGATGCTAGTAAATGTTTACTTAGTTGGCTTGGACTAGATATGATGTTGAAAGGAAGACAAGAACTCCATGAAGCCAATGATCTCCTCCTATCTCTGGAGTCCTAGTGCTTACAGCAGTACTCACAGATGACAGGAAACCAATAAATGTGGAGTGAATGAATAAAATAACTAATAAGGAGACATAGTTGGAAAAAAGGGCAAAAGTTCAGAGTAAAGACAAGATTGATTTGCAGGGATTCATTATACTTGTAACAGCCAATTGCTAATCATTAACAGTCTTCTACTGTGTATTTACCTACCATGTATCTCTGCCCAAAATGCTTCATCCTTGCATGGGAAAAATATACCACAAACCCAAAACATATTCTAAATCTGATTTCAATTATTTTATTTCCCTAAGCACTTTCACTAGGACTTTATTTCACAAATAGATTCATGAGACCCAATTTTCATGCATGATTAATAATAACTCAAACATTAATATTCACTCTTGTTTTAAATAACATTCACCAAAGAAAGCTTTCTACAAATATGTTAAACACTTTTAATTCATTGATCAATGTTATAATAATTAACTACTGTCAAATTGCCTATGTAACAGAAATTTCAAGTCCCAAAGATTTTTTATTAAGAAATACAAAAATATTTTTACAGAATCAGCCCTGGATATCCATCATTCTAATAAGTACTTGTTAACCACTGTCAAAGAAGATAAGTGTGGATAGGCACTGAAATAGCTACTTATCCTGAGAAGCTAAATCCCATAAACCCAACTAAATTGACTTTACTTAGATTGATTCGATCAGAGGATCACTTACCAAGATTCAGTGGCATTTGCCACTATTGGTAAAAATAGTACCTAAATCATTTTCAAGTTTGAATCAAGGACATCAGTACAGTATAAAGGAAAGTATCAGCAATGAATGACTCTGGGTCATCCCTCTCAGGACTTCTAAAGGATGTAGACTAGCATTATTTGAGCTATGGGATGGGGTTTGGTTCAGTTGGTACAGTGCTTGCTCTACTTACTCCCAGGCCCTGAGTTAGATCCCTAGCACTACAAAAATGGGAGAAGGACCTGGAAACCCACATCCAAAATAATCCCTAAGGAATCAGTCATCAAAAACCTTATGAATAGCAGAGGGGCACTGACATAGTGCTGAGCATGGCACAATGTTGAGTGTTGTGTTCTGTTGTACATTGGGTCTCTATGAGTTGGACCCAACTCAAAGGCACCTAACAAAAATAATAGCATGTAATTGTAAAATACCAGCATGTAAGAAATCAGTGGTAAACCCAAAATCATTTAATGAGTGCACATATAATTTCTGTGTTAGGATTTTTTGAGTTATTATAAGTATATAGCATAAATGAACACACACAAACAAACATAATATTACATAAATTTCCAAAATATTCAGATTAGTATGACTTAAAAGTTAGGTTTTTTGAGATGGATAGACCCTTGCCATGTAGCATAGACTGGACTTGACTCATAATCCTCCTGCCTCAGCCTCAAGAGTGTTGGCGTTAAAGGCATATGACAGCACACCAGGCTTGTGTCACCACATTTAATACCTACAAAAATGCTGGAAGTAAGTTATTATTGTTTCCTTATAGCATTAATGAAATAGATGAACCAGAGCTAGCTTAATGTTTCTGCACACAATGTATTTACAGTTAAAGAGAAACTAATAGGTTGGTACATCCAAGTTAGAAAAAATTCAGCAAACCAATGCATAATTCAGTGGTAAGTGAATTATTGTGGATCCCACAGGGGAAGGGAAGTTACAAAGGACATAAATAATCATGGATGATTTCACAAATAAAATAAAATTAAATTAAACAGTAATAAATTTATATATTTTTGTTTCATGGAAAAGAGGGATATTTGAGGCAATGAGAACAGTACAACTGGATTAAAAGTAGACATCAAAATACAATGAACCCAAAAAAGTTCCAGAAATACTTCCACTGTATTTTTTTCTACAATGTGACAATTGCCTCTTATTTTAAAAGCTGTTCTGAAAGTAGTTAAAGCAATACCCCCAAATCTTGAACCTATATTAAAATATTTGTACATGTAATTTACTTCACAAGATGTGAACCTTTTGATTAGACTGGATTGCAGTCTTTCTTACTTTTGAACGTATAATAGAGTACACAAATTCCACTGAATAAATTAATTTAAACCATTGGTATTTGTTCATTTTCTATTAATATAATGAAATACCTGAGTCTGGGTACTTTGTAAAGAAAAGAGGCATATTTAGCTCACAGCTTTGCAGGTGGAAAGTCCAAACAGCATAGCATGAACACTGTGGGCACCTCCCTGGCTGTATTACATTATGGTAGATATCATCCAGGAAGGAGTATGTTGGAAAGGGAGAGATCAAATGATAAAATAGGGAGCCAGAGTAAGATTCAGGGGTATAGCTTTTGTTTTGTAAGAACTAACCAGGGTCCTATGAGAACTACATCAATTCCTTCTGAGGCCAGCACTCTCAATGACAATTGCTTCTCCCAAGACCTCAATTTTTAATGGTTTAAACACTAGCCTTCCAACACGTGAACTCTTGAGTGACAAACACATACAAACTGCAGCACCATAACTTTTTTCCCCCATAAGACCTTTTACTTCCATGATTTTGAAAAAAAAATAATAAAACCCTCTAAGCAAATCTTTAAAGAATTTAAGAACACATTTTTACAGAAGGAAGAACACTTATTTATAAATTCCTTTGAAGAACACTTCATATACTAAGAAGTTGTACCCACTGGAAAAATAGGTTAGATAACCAGGGAAGGAAATGAAGGTTTTGTCTATGCATTGCTGTTTGAAAAGCTTATTTTAATTCTTTGGTTATTGTGCCCATTTTAAGAGAATAATATTGCACGTTTCATGTAGAGAAATGGAAGCCTGTCAAATCCTCTGGTGGTAGCTGATGCTTCTCCTGAGATTGAATGCTGTGTAAGAAGCTATCATTTCTTTAGGAACATAACCATCCTGAGTTCAGTCAACACTTGTGGTTCTGACTGTTTCTGTGGTAAAAGAGGGTTCTTCAAACTAATCTGACCCACTGCAAAGCTGACCAAGAATTTCTTTGTATTTTCCATAATAGCCTCCTCATATATTTCTTTTGGAAAAACTGATTGCTTGTATCTTCATGGCCCTGAGAGCAACCAAACTTCAGCTTGCAGTGAAATGGCAGCATCACATAATATTTCAAAGTCACCTATTCTCTTGCTAACTCATATATCTTTTTAATCTTTCTTAGTGTCCTACAACAATTATCTGTATTTCAAGGTGTGTGTGTGTGTGTGTGTGTGTGTGTGTACATGAGAAAGAGAGAAGTACAGAGAGAGAGAGAATATATGGAGGACAGCATCTTTTTCCTTAACTTATCCATATCCTACATTTTCCTGAAAAGCTCTTCCACACTGCTTTCTTGAAATCACACATTATGTTTGCCAAGCTTCTCTATGAACTCAAAATTTTCACAAAACTGTCCCTTTGTCTCCTTTTCTTGGCCTCTACTGAAATAAATCTTCCTTGGGAATGATCTTGTTCCTGAAACCTTTTCCAAGAGAAGCTATTTTCTTCTATTTTGTGTTTCATCAGTCATTTGGCATAATCAACTGTCACCCCTTTCCCAAGCTCTGCTATTAACCTACTTCCTTATCACATTCCCAAAGTCATCAGAAAAATTTTACCTAGGTAATAGAATGTCTCTGTATCCTAAATTCCAGTATTATCCCTTACCCTTGGCACCTTATAAACCCTGTTGTTGTTGCTGTTGTTGTTGTTGTTGTTGTTGTTGTTAGGTGCAGTCGAGTGGAATACGACTCACAGCAACCCTCATAAGGTTTTCAATGGCTGACTGTTTTGGGATTGCCTTGAAAGTGGGTTGCCATGTCCTTCTCCCATTTTGCGGTGCTGGGAATTGAACTTGGGACCTCAGAGACTGCAGAGCAGCACTCTACCAACTGAGCTAAATCCCAGCCCCTTTATAAACCTTAATTAGATTAAAATGAGTTTTCATTGCTTGAACTATTTCATTTACATTCATAACTTTTTTCTTGTCTGTACTCACAACCATTTGGGTACATCTTTATTGTTTTACCTTACTAGTAGCATCCTATTGCTCCTTGAATATGTCAAGCTTATTTTCACCACTGTGTCTTTTTATAAGAACCTCCTTAGTCTGGAATATATATGTCATGGAAATTTCAGATTGAAGTAACAAAAAAATACAAATTTTCTTAAACAGTAGGTCATATATTGGTTAATACAAATAAAGTTAGAGGGAAGTGAAGCTTTAGGGTTGGTTGATTCAGAGCTTACCAATGTAATCAAGTTCCTAAGTTCTTTCCATCTTTTGATTCAATCATCCATTGTGCAGACTCCATTCTAAATCTAGTCCTCATGTTGCTGGGCTATCTGCCAGTTGGAATCAACAATATGTTTTCTCATTGACTCTAGAGTTGGATTCTCATCTCCCTCCAGAAGAGGTATTAATTTCCCTTCTAAATACCTCTCAGAATCCCCCCTTTACTTCTCATTCTTCAGAAAGAATCACAGATTCATCCTTAAATCATTAACTGTAGAAAGGCAGAAGGGATTACTTTGGTTGGTCAGAAGCAATTAGGACCCAGCTTTTGAGCCAGGAATGGGTGTTTGGGAAAGCACATATGTCTATGTCTAGAGAGGACTATCCTGCATGTAAGCTGTTCATCCTATATGATACAAGAATTGAGCTTAAGATATTTAAAGAGACAGATGACTTCTATGGTCTTTAGAGCAGCAATATGCAAAACTAATTTTCATTTGAGAAGTACATTCTCAAGATAAATGCTATGCTGGGGCCAAGCACCTGAAAATTATCAAAGCAGAGCTCCCTTTCTTTGTTAGGTATTGTTGCTTCTTAAGATTAATGTAACTCTCTGGAGAACTCCTGGGGCTTCATAGAGCAGCAGTCCCCAAACTTTTTGGCACCAGGGTCCAGTTTCATGGAAGACAACTTTTCCATGGACAAGTAGGTATGGTTTTGAGATATGACCTGATGAGGTGCATCTGTAAATACAGGTGAAGGTTTGCTCAGTTGCCCATTGCTTACCTCTTGCTGTGCATCCCAGTTCTGAACAGGAACAGTGCCAAGAGTTGGGACCCCTGCCAGAGAGTGCAGTTTAAGAATTGCTGTATTAGATTATTCCTTGAGTTATGGTCAATTATCTGAGCCGTGTTACTAATTATTAGCTCATATGAGAATTATGTCTAAAGTTCCCTGTTATTGATTGAAAAATCTATATATTCTAAATATCAGTAATTATTCTATCATAGTTGATATTTAATTATGAAGATAGAAGCTCGTCATGATCCCACTTGAGTATAGTACTTCTGACCTTTGCATAAAGACAGATATCAGGACTGCATAGAGTCTCTGTATTTTTCACAAAATCTAAGATGTATCCAACACATCAAAATCTAGCCTGGAGTTTAGATTTTATTACTTTGTTTATTTGTTGTGTTTTTTTAATTCTGAGAAATGACTTGACAAAAGGAAAGTCTTCCTTGAATCACCTTTAGAACTACTATCTACACTTCATTGGAGCATAGTGGGTAACACTCATCTTTATTTATTTATCTATTTATTTATTTTTATAGTTAAATGAATGACCATATTGAGATGGAAAGACTCATTTACATTTTGAGTTATTTACATTCCTTCCTTGGCATTTTTATTAGTAGTTTAAAAATCAAACCTGCAGACAACTATATTTCTCTGTATTCTCCACTCCCACTATTCCATTATTGATGAGATATGGGAAGAGGGGATAATAAATGTCATGCATTTTTAGTAATCAGGCCAGACTCCCTACAAGGATATTACCTTCCTAGACAAATAGCAGGGTATCAGTCATATGGGAGAGTTCATGAAGTATGTTAAAGTAAGACATCAAAATTGTTTTTTGGTGAGCTAACAAATCTTGGCCAATTACCCTCTTATCAGGGATAATCACTGTGATATAATAATAAAAGTAAGTAGCAAAATCATTATAGTTTTTGGAAACTCTCAGATTCCACTTCTTGGATTCCAGTCTCTAAATTATTAAACTCAGGATTACATTTCAAATGACCAGACTCTCAATGTGGTTGTCATCATATGGGTTACTTGTTTGTTTCTAAAGTCAATAAGAAGAATAATGAGATACAGGACATGTGTGCCACATTTCTCATCTCTTTTTATTCATAGCAGGCATCATTAATCAGAGCTGGCCTCTTCTGGTACAACCTATTTTTCTCACTTAATGCATTAAAAATAAGCTAAAAATAAGCTCACTTTGAAAGATATAATACCTAAGACAGGCAAAACAATGACCATATAAACTATATAGAATTATGGAAGATAGGTTGCTTTAAGGAAATGAGAACTTAAAAACTGAAGAAAAAGGACATAAGGAAAGCATGAGAGAAGAACAAAAGTCCATAAAATATTACTCCCTGTAAGAAACTAACATTTAAACATTGTATAATATAAAAATAAACAAATATGAAGCAAAATGGGAAAAGGTTTAAGAATAGATATTAAGGAAAAAGAATATTGATCAAGCTTATCAAATGAGGCAGTATAAGTAAAAGACAATGTTTGAATGTAAGTTAAACAACTGATGATGTGATCAAGTCTTAGATATCAAATAAAGTATAGGAATGGATATCATTGCTAATGAATGACAGAAAAACTGGTACATCATAAATTCATGATGACCTTAAATAGTAGCATAGATCTCTCTCTAGTCAGTTTTCTACTGACACGCTCTATAAATGCCAATGTCTCTACTACACCATGTAGTTATGTCCCTCATAACCTCAGAGAGCAATGTGCCCTGCAGGTAAGTATGATGCAAAATGGCAGCCCTGCCCTCCATGATGTTTGTGAGTCTTTCCTCCTCTCATCACTTTGAAACTTGGTGCCAACTCCTCAGTCACTCTCAACAAATGACTTTACCCTCTTTCCATTACAGATAGAAAATAGCAAACAGTTACACCAAAATTCCTCCACCAATTCCACAAACATCTCCATCCTTTCTTACTATTCTGCAGATGGAATTGTGCCAGTTCTTATCTAGACACAATTATTCCACAATCAATTTTGCTTCTCAAATTGAATGCATTTATGATTTAGCCTAAATTTAATTATGTCAAAATCATCCTCCTCTTTTAAAAAGACCTATTTTAATGCCTGCTAACCCCCCAGCTTCTGCCTTATTCTGCACTTCTTCATGACTCATTTTCTCAAAAAGGCTTGCCATTTCTACTCAAAGTAACCACTCATCAATCTGTTGTAGCTAATCACTACAGAATGTTATACTGTCAAACACAGGAAGCACATTTTTTCCCTAAACTAAGTGTGTGCAAGTGACATACCACACTTCCAATATCCTCTTAATTTTTTGTTCATTGATTTTGTGAGATAGGATCTCACTTTGTAGCCCAAGCAGGCCTCTTGCTATGTAGACGAGAATAGCCTCTAATTTACATCAATCCTCCTTTCTCTGCCTTCTGAATGCTGGGATTACAGGCATGTGCGACCACTCTTAGCAATTCCAATATCCTTAAAATGAAAGAAGCAACCTGCTTTCTTTTTCCTGTAGGATGGGATACATTCAGGAAGGTTCAGGCTGGAGCAGCCACTAAGGGTCCAAAGATGAAACCTTCTGTTGAAATTAACAGTCTGTTTCACCTACTTCTGTATTGCTAGAAAAGACAGAAATGTTTTCCTGTCTTGGTTAAATCATTTTGTTTCAAATTCTTTTCAGTATAACAGCTTAAATTAAACCTTAACTAACATATATTGTAGTTGAAAGCTTTCAAATCTAATTTTTCTAGGTCAAGTTCCAAATTCCTACATTAAGTGACCTAATTGGTATGTCTCAGACACACACATTAATAAATCCAAAAAGTACCTTTTGATCTTCATCTTGAACTTGATTTCTCTGTAGCATTTCAACCTCTCCATCAATCATTTTCCTTAGCATCTTATTGAGCTCCTGCCCCCAATTCCTCACATTCTTGGTCTTATCAGCACTCAGTCTCTTCCTGTTGTTTTGATTTCTCTCTACTTTTGCTACCACTAATATAGTCCACTTTCTCTCAACTAAACTCTTCTAATCTCTTTGTTGTTGTTATTGTTATGTGCCCTAGAGTGGTTTAGAACTCATAGTGGCCCTTATATGGTTTACAATGGCTAATTGTTTTCAAGACTGCCTCAGGAGTGGATTTCCATGTCCTTCTCCCATCTTTCCCGTGCTGGGCATTGAACCCAAGACCTCAGAGACTGCAGAGCAGCACTTTACCAACTGAGATAAATCCCAGCCCCTCTAATATCTTTGTTGTTGCTTTTGTTAGGTGCAGTGGAGTCAGTATCCGATTCATAGCAACCCTAATTACAACAGGCAAAACACTATTGTCAGTGCTTCTCTGCTGTTTATAGGGTTTTCAATTGGGGATGGATTTTTGGGAGTGGGTTGCCAGGTCTATTCCCAGGTGGTCTCTCATCCAAGTAGTAACCAGACCCAGTCCTGCTTAGCTTCCAAAATCTGACCTTATCAGATGCCACAGGACTACAGCTACAGGCTTAATATCTTTAGCATTATCTAAAAGGATCTGCATAATGCAATGCTTTGTGCTTCCCATACTTCTTTTCTTTTCTTTTTGCTTTTCTATTCTTTTCTTTTTTCTGTACTAGAGGGGGATGAATCCAGGGCTTCATGCATGCTAGGCAAGTGCTCTTCTACTGATCTATACCCTCATCCCCTCCCCCGCTCTTTATTTTTGAGACTAGTTATTGTTAAATTGTGCAAGCTACCTCTGGCCTCAAACTTGTGGTCCTTCTGCCTCAGCCTCCTCAATTGCTGGGGTTACAGTTATGTGCCATGGTACTTGGCTGCTTCCCAGATTTTTCACAGGACACTGTCATGATCTCTCCATGCCCTCCCTCCTAGGTTTCTGTCATTTCCTTACAGTTCTGCTTGTTCTCTCAAACACAGCCTGCACTTCTGCACAGAACACTCTTATCTTTGAGATATAAGTGCTATGCATTAATAGATGGTATGGTGGTTCATGACTCAATATTACTTCCTAAGGGGAAATACTTCCTGAACTCCCAGGCTAGGGCTATGGTGGGTTACCATGTCATACATGCCTGGGACCTACTGAAAATCTGGTTTTATTTTATTTTTTTATTATTTTATTTTATGTTAGTATCAAACTTTTATCTAAATCTTATATAATCCAAGCTTTATAAAAAAAAATAAATATAAATTGAGTTCTCCCTCTAAAGCCTGAAATATTGAAAGCTTGAAATAGTTCATTTAAAAATAAGCTGAATGGGGTAACACACACCTATAATTCCAGGGACTTGGGAGGTAGAAGCAGAATTATCATAAGTTTGAGGCCAGATGCAGCCTGCATAACTTACTAAGACCCTGTCTCAAGATAAATAATTTTTTGCTGGGCACCGTGGCACATGCCTGTAATCCCAGCAGCTCCGGAGGGGAGGTGGAGGCAGGAGGATTGCAAGTTCGAGACCCGAGGCAGTCTGCGTAATTTAGCGAGACCCTGTCTCAAAAAAAAAAAAAGTAAAGAAAATGGGCTGAGGGTGCAGCTCAGTGGTCCAGTAGTTGCAGAGCATGCAGGCATGAGGCCCTGGGTTTAACCCCCAGTACCAGAAAAAAATAAATAAATAATTTTTTGAAAGGAACTAGGAGTGTGGCTCAGTGGTACCGCACTTGCAAAGTATGTGTGGGGCTCTGGCTTCAACCCACCAGTATAATAAATAAATAAATAAATTAACTAACTAACTAACAAACACACACACAAATAAATAAATAAAATAAAAACCAGTAACCCCTACAATAGATTCTGCAGAAATGTTTTTTTTTTATCTGAATGGGCTTAATCTTCATAAGAGATATTCTAGCTCAAGAGCTATAACATCAAAGCTATCTTAAGTGTACAATGAAAGGAGAAGATCATTGACTTCATGCCACTATTTTAGAACCTCATCTTTTTCATCAATTTTGGACACAAATTAGACTTCGGTGTGCCCTTGTTTTTAGGAAATTCTTTGCAAAAGAGACTAAGTAAAAACATGAAAGAATAACTACCTAAGCAAGTAAGAATGTGTTCCATAATGGCATGCAAAGACCATAGAGTTCTGTGTTAGTCATTGTAATTTAATCTAGGCGTTGACCTTGAATGACATTTACAACTGGATCTTGAAGTATCTCTTTTTGGCAGAGGGGACACAGAATGAACCTTTAAAGGTGGAAAAGGTAGGGGTGAATGGAAAAAAACTGGCTTATTGATCTGGATTTTGACTTTATATTACCTTTTCCAACTTCTTTGGATGACTGAGATCAAGAAAGAAAATTGAATTGCTTCATGAAAATCTAATTTAAAATAGTACATAGCATTGGCACATACCTGTAATCCCCATGACTGAGAAGATAGAGGTAGGAGGATCGTAAATTGGTGGCCAGTAACAGCCTGTGCAATTTAGCAAGATCCTGTCTCAAGATAAAAAAGTAAAAAATGGGATGGAATGTAGCTCAGTATAGAAAAAATATATATTTTATCATCATTTAATTTTTTATTTAATTGAGATAATCACATATTCATTTTCCTACCTAGAGTGGCAGGAACCATATTCTGTTCTCTAATCTCCAAACCAGCCCTTAGGATCAGGCATAGTTCCATGTACATACTTTGTTATTCATTGAAAACTTTTGAATTCTGATTTTAAGATGGTGAGTAACAGAGGGAAAAGTTGAAGAAATGTTTTAAACTTTAGGCCCTATTTCAAGAAAGCTTAACTGTGGCTTATGTTGTTGTTGTTGTTGTTGTTGTTGTTGTTGTTGTTGTTGTTGTTGTTAGGTGCCGTAGAGTTGATATCCGACTCATAGCGACCCTCTGTAGAACAGGGGAAACACTATTGTCAGTGCTTCTGTGCTGTTCATAGGGTTTTCAATGGCAGATTGATTTTTGGGAGGGGGTTGCCAGGTCCTTCTCCCAAGCCTGCAGCACCTGTGTTCCCGGCTGTCTCCCATCCAGGTACTAACCAGGCCCAGCCCTGCTTAGCTTCCTAGATCTGACGGGATTGGATTCCACAGGGCGATGGCTGCAGGCCTATGGCTTAGGAGACATTGTTAATTATTGCATACTAATGTGCTGAATTGCACTCACTCTCCAGCTTGTTCAGTAAACAGAATCATCCTAACTTATTTATCTGAGACTGAGGTAGAACAACCTACTTTCTTTTAATTTTTCTTCTGCTAGTAAAATTGCTGATGAGAATCTTGTCATCAAAAAAATGCAGCAAAAGAGTAATGAATAAGGAAAAATGAAGAATATCAGCAGAGAAAGACTACAGTAAGGAGAAATCTAAGGAAGACTTCTTGTTGTTAGGTGCCATCTAGTCGGGTCCAACTCATACTGACCCTCATAGGGTTTTCAATGGCTGACTGTTGTGGGATCATTTTCAGGAGCAGACTGCCACATCCTTCTCCCATTTTTGCAGTGTGGGAGATCGAACCTGGGTCCTCAGAGTGTGGAGCCGTCCTCTACTCACTGAGCTAAAATCCCAGCTCAAGGAAGACTAGCTTTCTCGCTTTTAGTGACCCATATTTTTTCCTGCAATCACTTAATTTGGCAAGACAAGTAAGAATAGTGTGATATTTCTTTAAAAATTCTGTATATTTCTCCAGTTTAGCTTTTGCAAACAAAGTTAGTTTAGTCATTGCTGTTTTGTTATTGTTGGTGGTGTTGCAGAAGTTGTTGATCCTAATCACTTTCCATAACTGGATGTCTGGGCTCAATACTAAACTCTGAAATCTAAAATGACTGTTTTGTGTATCTAATATTCAGCACTTTCTACCCTACAATTGTCACACATCAGCCTAATCATTAATCAATACCAAAATTCCCATTATATTCATTGCACCCTGCTCTTCCTTATTTAATTTCTGTGTGCTAACAAGATAAAACACAATATTACTTGAGAAAAGTCCTGCTTTCTCTTCGTATTAAGGGCTTGTCTGTCTAAATATTTTGTAACAATCCTTTAAGCAGAAGCTACACCACAGGAGCACCCAACAATTAATCTTATGTGTGTAGATATTGAAAATATCTAACTTCATTCTTTTAACTTAAAAGTTACTAAAAATCACAGTAAGCTCTAAAATGTCATAGGATTGTTCCTTTTAAAAGATGAACACTGACTCTGAAATAATAGCCATGATGGTTTAAATTATTTATGTTCCAAGAACACCTTTGAGGATCCCAAGATAAAAGTTAGAATTGTTCCATTTGATCAATATCTGAACATCATAGGAAAGTTTTTTTTTCTTCTGCGACTAAAAAGAAAGTCTATTTCTTAAGGGACAGCAGTAAAAAACATCTAGATAGAACAAATCTGAGACCACATAACATTTTCGGATTCAGATAAGTGATGGAGAGAAAGTAGGAAAGAAGACTGTAGATAAACTACACACAGAGACTCATATATGGAGGCTCACAAGTAAAAAAGATAGGATTAGCCACACTTATCTCATTGCGCTGTCATATAGCTTGAAAATAAGCATGGGGGTAGTGTAGCAAATTATTTTTTAAAATGTAACTATTTATTGATTTTGAGGAATGTGTGCATGATATCTCTGCTTCACAGTTCCTGAATGATTCCAGGTTTCATCCTGAGAGATACAGAGAAGAAACAACAAGAAAATACAGTCATTTGACATTCAGAGCAATGTATTCTCCTCAAGGACTTAGTCCTCCATGCACTGTCTTTTCTATTTCAAATTGCTTAGGTTCTATATTAAAGGGTGTATTAGACAAATTCACAGAGAAACAAAGTTTTCTAAAATGTCTATCAGTAGCAACAAGGCTTGGCTGAGTTTCAAAATAACTGCAAGAAAGATAACTGAGTAAACAACAACCAAGTTTGTACTGCTCTTATCTGAAGTTCACTGAGAAGCCACCTAGAGCAGAGCATGGTGGAACAGGCCTGTAATCCAAGTGACTAGGGAGGCAGAGGCAGGAGGATCGCAGGTTTGAGACCAAAGGCAGCCTGCATAATTCAGCGAGATCCTGTCCCAATTTAGAAAATAAAAAAGGGATTGGGGGTGCAGCTCAGTGGCAGAGCATTTACAAAGTATGCACAGGACCTGGGTTCAGTCCCCTAGTACCACAAAGAAAGGGGAAGAAGGAGGAGGAGGAGGAAGAAGAAGGAGAAGAAGGAGAAGAAGGAGAAGAAGAAGAAGAAGAAGAAGAAGAAGAAGAAGAAGAAGAAGAAGAAGAAGAAGAAGGGGAGGGGGAGGGGGAAGAGGAGGGGGAGGAGGAGGATGGGGAGGAAGACACCACTCTCTAGACCTAAGACAACCCTGTAGCCAACACATCCTGCCAATTAAAAAAAAAATTATATATAGCTAATGATCCAGGGTAGTCCTGGATACTGGAAGAAGCTTAAATGCACAAAATCCAAACTCATTTTAGAAAGTAGCTGCATTTTTTCCCATTCATATATCTTGTTAACTAAGATGTCAGCAAATATAAATTAACTCATATAAGCTTCATCTCCTTCAGCTTTTTCTAAAAAGACTGGAGGGTGATGTTGAGAAAAACTTTGCAGATTAATTAAACTTTTATCTGAGCTCAACCAAAGGTAAAAGTATTGAAAAGAAAATTAATTTACTCTAAGAAGTCAAAGAAGAAATTCTGAGTTCCCTCTGTGTATGAAGTGAAAATGCTAACAATTGTTCCCTGTGACTCACAGTGAAGCTCAATGGATCAGAAGAAAGAATGGATGTAGAAGTCCTCACTAGCACAAAGAACTATACAAATTCCAAGTGGTAGCAGTTCTCTTTTGTATATAGACTTCCTACAATTCTAAGCTGTATGATAAATAATGAAAGGATAGAAAATTTGCTATTCTTGTTAGCTATATGAACATTTCACCAGCACAACGTTATTTATCAAAACTCATTCATAGAAATTACTGCTTTAACTCATTTGAATAAGGCTTTACTAACTTTATTTTTAAAATAGTTTTAATTTCATAATAAAATTATTCAAAAGATACAGAGCTTTTCATACACTCCCTAGCCTAATATATACATATTCCTCTTCCCTCATCATCATCTCCCACCAAAGTTGTGCATTTATTTGCTACAATTCATGAATTTACATAAGTTATTCAATGTCATTCAATGTCCATAGTTTACCTTAAAGTTTTTTCTTATACATTCTATGAGTTTGTACAAATTTATGACATGCATCCACTATTATAGTCCTCAAAATCCTCTGTGTTTCATCTTTTTATCCCTCTATTAACCCCAAATAACCACTAATTTTTTTTCACAGTATCCATAGATTTGCCTTTTCTAGTATATTATATTGTTGGAATCATATATAATATAGCATTTTCAGACTGACTTCTTTCACTTAGTAATATGAATTTAAATTTCCTCCACATCTTTTCATGATTTGATAGTTTATTTGTTTTCAAGCAATGAATAATATTCCAGTGTCTGGATGTATTTTGGTTTATTTATCCATTCACCTCCTGCAGGACATCTTGGAGTTTCCAAGTTTTGGCAATTACAAAGCAACTGCCATAAACATCCATGTATAGGGTTTTGTATGAATGAGCATGAGATTTCAACTCCTTTGGGTGGACATCTTGACCAACAGGGAGCATGTTGTTAGATTATATGTAGGAGTATGTTTAGTTTTATAAGAAATTGCAAAATTGTCTTCTAAAGTGGCTGTACAATTTTTCATTCTTACTAGCAATGAATGAGAGTTCCTGTCACTACACAACCATGTCGGCATTGGATGTTGTGAACTTCTGAAGTTTGGACACTTTAGTAGGTATATAATAGTATCTCAATATTGTTTTAATGTGTATTTTCATGATGATGTGTGACATATAGGATATGGAGCACCTTTTAATATGCGTATATTCATCTGTAGTATCTTAATTGGTGAGGTGTGTGTTAAGGACTTTGATGCATATTTCAATTGTGTTATTTTCTTTTGTTGAGCATGAACAACTCTTTGTATATTTTTCATAACAGTCCTTTATCAGATACGTCTTTTGCAAATATTTCCTCCTGGTTTGTGGGTTTTCTTTTTATTCTTTTGAGGATATTTTCCTCAGAGAAGAATTTTAATTTGTTTCCTTTTGTGATGTCAGAAATAAAACCTAGGACATTGCACATGCTAGGCAAGCTCTCCACTGCTGAGCTACATCCTTAGCCCTTGGTTTTTCTGGGACAGGGCCTTGCTTAGTTGCCCAGGCAGGATTTGAACTCACTATGTAGTCCAGACTGACTTTAAATTTGCAATCTTCCTGCCTCAGCCTCCCTAGTGCTGGTATTATAGGTATATGCCACCATGCCTGGAAGAATTTTTTAATTTTAGTGGAGTCTAGCTTATCAAGTCTTTCTTTCATGAACAGTGCCTTTAGTATTATATCTAAAACATCAACACCAAACTTTCTCCAATGTTATTTTCCAGGTCTAAGTTTTATAATTTTGTGCTTTGCATTTAGGCCTCTGATTCATTCTGAGTTTGTTTGTTTGTTTTACTTATTTACTTACTTGTTTGTTTGTTTGTTTGTTTGTTTTGGCAGTCCTTGGTATTGAACCCAGGGCCTCACGCTTGCATACTTTGCAAGTGCTGGACCACTGACCTGCACCCCAGCCCATTTTTTTTACTTTTTGAGACAGGGTCTCAAGTTACACAGACTGCCTCTGGTCTCGAACTTGTGATCCTCCTGCCTCCACCTCCCGAGCCACTGGGATTACAGGCATGTGCCTCTGTACCCGGCACCTGAGTTTATTTTTGTGAAAGCAACAATGAACATGTCTCAATTTTTTTTTTTTTTGTCATATGGGTGTCCAGTTGTTCCAATGCCATTTATTGAAAAGATTATCTTTTCTCCATTATATTGCTTTGCTTTTTTACCAAAGAATGGTTGACTATATTTATGTGGTTCTATTTCTGAATTTTCATTCTGTGCCATTGGTGTATCTGTCTATTTAGCCAATGATACACTGTCTTGATTACAGTAGCTTATAGTTAAGTCTTAAAGTTGGGGGAGTGATAGTACTTCTATTATTTTCCTTCAATATTGTGATGGTTGTTATGAGTTTTCTTGTTTTGTTTTTGTTTGTTTTTACACTCCATGGAGGCTTTAGAATCAATTTATCAATATCTACAAAATTATTTTCTGGGATTTTGGTTGGGATTGCATTAAACCTATGGATCAATTTGGGAAGATCTGATATCTTAACAAAACTGACTCTTCCTAAACATTATCATTTACTATAAATTTATTTAGTTATTTGGTGTCTTTCATCAAAACTGTATAGTTTTGTTTTACAGATCTTGTACATAATTTCTTAGTCTAGAACTAAGTACTTCATTGTGGGAAAGGATACCAATGTAAATAGTATTCTAAGTGTTATTTCAAATGTCATGTGTTCATTACTGATATATAGAAAAGTTATTGACTTGTGTATGTTAACCTTGTATTCTGTAACTTTGCTATAATCACACTTTTAAGTTCAATAGTTTTGTTGTTGATTCTTTTGGATCTTCTATATAAATAATCATACCATCTGGGAACAAAAATAGTTTTATTTCTTCCTTCTCACTATGAGTAGGTTTTATATTCTTTTCTTGTTTTACTCCATTAGTTAGGATCTCTAGTAAGATGTTGAAAAGCAGTTGAGAGAGAGGCCACTTTGCCTTATTCTTGATTGTGAAAGCTTTGATTTTCTCACCATCAAGAACACTGTTTCAAACCCAAGCATAGTGGCACATGTCTGTAATCTTAGCACTCAGGAGGTGAATGAAGGATAATCACAAATTCAGTCACAACCTAGGCTACATAGCAAGACCCTGTCTCTCTGTATATGTATATATTTATATATTTATCCCCCACATATGTGTCAACTTGTTCTGCTGTGGGGGCTTGCTTGTTGCTGTGATGCTGAAAGCTATACCACTGGTATTTCAGATAACAACAGAGTCACTCATGGTGAACAGATTTCAGCTGAACTTCCAGATTAAAACAGACTAGGGAAAAGGACCTGGCAGCCCACTCCCTAAACAATTAGTCATTGAAAACACTGTAAATAACAGAGAAGCACTGTCAAATATAGTGCCAGAAAATGAGCCCTTCAGACTGGAAGGCATTCAAAAGATGACTGGGAAAGAGTTGCTTCCTGAAAGTAGAGTTGACCTGAATGATGGGAATGGAGTAAGACCCGTGGGAACTCCTTTCCCTAATGTGACATGACTCAAAATGAGAAGAAAGATAGTTGTTGCAACAATGGGCTCAAACATAAAAAGATCATGTGCATGGCACAGTGTTGGGTAGTGTTTTGTACTGTTGTACCTAGGGTCATTATAAGTCAGACCCTATTTAATGGCACCTTATGTACGTGCATGCATGTGTATGTGAGTGAGTGAGTGTGTGTGTGTGTGTGTGTGTGTGTGTGTGTGTGTGTGTGTAAACTGTTGTTTTGGGTAGATATTCTTTATCAAGTAAAGAAAATTCACCTCTACTCCTATTTCATTAAGAAACTTTATAATACATGAGTATTTGATTTTGTCAAATGATTTTTTTGCATCTACTAATATGATCAATGCCTGCAGCCGTAGCCCTGTGGCATCCTATCCCATCAGATCTCGGAAGCTAAGCAGGGTCGGGCCCGGTTGGTACTTGGATGGGAGACTACCAGGGAACACCAGATACTGTAGGCTTGGGAGAAGGACCTGGTAACCCCCTTCTAAAAATCAATCTGCCATTGAAAACCCTATGAACAGCAGAGAAGCACTGACAATAGTGTTTCCCCTGTTGTACAGAGGGTCGCTATGTACCGACTCGACAGCACCTAACAACAACAACAACAATATGATCAATGCCTCACTGCTATTCATAGCGTTTTTAATGGTGAATTGATTTTTAAGAGTGGGTTGCCAGGTCCTTCTCCCAAGCCTACAGCACCAGGAGGTCTCCCATCCAAGTATTAACCATACCCTACCCTGCTTAGCTTCCCAGATCTGACAAGATTGAACACCACACTACTATTCCTGCAGCTGTACTCCCAAAAAACAATCAGCCATTGAAAACGCTTTGAATAGCAGAGAGGCAGTTAACAATACTGTTGTCTACTGCGTGTAGGGTCGCTATGAGTCAGATATAACTTTATGGCACCTAACAACAACAACAACAACTGATATGATCGTGTGATTTGAACTAGGCTTGCTTTCCAGAGATAATTCCCACTTAGTTGTGGTGTATTATTCTTTTTGTACATTGTTTGATTTGCTAATATTTTGTTAAGTATCTTTTCATCTATGTTCAATGTGGATATTAAGCTACAGCTTCATTTCTTATAATGTCTATCTGATTTAGGTATTTTGGTAATGCTGGCCTCATAGAATGAATTAGGAAATATTTCCTCTGCTTCAATCTTCTGGTAGAGATTGCAGAGAATTGATACACTATATAAATAAGATTTTAATTTAATAGCTACTGTATTCCTAATATTTTCATGACTAGTTAATAATGACTATTTGCTTATAACTAATTTGGTAGATAATTTTGATTCTAAATAATTTCTCCTAAAAGAATAAAATGTAGAGATTTATTATTCAAGTTCTAATATTCCTTTATCTGTGGCAACAATCAATTTTTTTGCAATCTAAGTATATGTTAAACTGTTTTTACACCTTTTTAAAAAATATATTGTTTTAAAGAGCTGGGATTTAGCTCAGTTGGTAGAGTGCTGTGCTGCAGTCTCTGAGGTCCTGAGTTCAATTCCCAGCACCGCAAAATGGGAGAAGGACATGGCAATCCACTCCCAAGGCAATCCTGAAACAGTCAGCCATTGAAAACCCTATGAGGGTCACTACGAGTCAGACACGACTTGATGGCACCTAACAACAAATATTTCAATTTTTGGCTACCCAGCATTCAACCTTTTTGCTATGTTTAGAAAATGTCCTACCCTATGGGTCTTGATGGAAAGCAGACCCTACCTCCAATTATTGAAGCTAAAATACTAGGAACTTGCTTTTCTGACCTAACACCTCAGCAATAAGATGCATATTAAACAGAAACTACAGACTCAAACATAACTGAAGAAGTGGAGTACCACCAACATGTAATTCCCATTGGTATTTTTGGCAACAGTGGCAAATGAGATGCCACACTTCGGTGCTAATGGAACCAGACCTAAAAGCTTTAACAAGAATCCAATTATGGTATCATTAAAGTACACCTTGCTCAGTTCTGTGATTCATGATTTTGACTGTGACCCTAGTTATATGGTTCCCATATCACACTTCCATTTTTTATAGTCATTCTTCTTTCTGTTAGCAACTCAATATTATTTAAGTAAATTCCAAAATTAAGAAAAATCAGTTGGTGTTTCTGATACACTATTGATACATAGAGACAGAATAATAAATATTAAATTTTGGGAGAAAAAAGATAAAGAATAATTTAGGAAAAGGAAAAAGAAATGCTGTAAAGAAAATGTATAATGGCATAGGAATATTAAATCAACTGTAACTAGTTACAGAATAACATGAAAAATAACAATAATTTTTATTTGTGAAGAACAATGTTCTGATGCTATGCCAAGCACTGTACTAGCATCTCATTCAGTCCTCCTAACAAGCTATGAAATAGATATTAATGTTGCAAATGTGGATGAAAAAACTGAGGTCAGGTAATTTTATTTTGTCACATAGTGAGTATAAAGAACATACATGAACTTGAGTCTGCCTGATTATAAAATTAAAGCTCTTACCCATCATAACACTCTCATTATGGTGTACTTATTGTTGTTAATCATTATGATTATATGCATAAAGGTCATAGTCACATATATCAACTACAATTCTAATGACAAATCAAATATTGTAAATAGCAGATTTAGGCAAATTTTGCTTGATAATCCAGAATTTAAATGATACTGTGGCAAAAAAATAATCCTTTTCAATTTTCCAACTAGTCGTTTTGATATGCTTATTAGTAAGTCATATGGTTGTGAAAGCTGGACATTGAACAAGACAGAAGAATTAATGCCTTTAAATTATGGTGCTGGAGAAAAATATTGAACGTACCATGGCCTGCCAAAAGAATCAACAGATTGGTCCTAGAAGAGGTGCAACCAGAGTACTCGTTGGAAACAAGGATGGGTAAACTGTGTCTTAACATGTTTTGGACATGTAGTTAGGAGGGACCAATCCCTGGAGAAAGACATCATGTTTGGGAGAGTGGCAGGTCAATGACAAAAAGGAAAACCCTCCACCTAATGGATTTACACAGTGTCTGCAACAATGGGATTAAAAGTAAATAAGATTGTGTGCCTGGCACAGAATTAGGGAGTGTTTCATTCCGCTGTAAATAGGGTCACTATGAGTCGGGCTTGACTCAATGGCACCTAACAACAACAGAGTAAGTTGTTATAAAACAAAACAGTACACTGTATTAAAATACACTAAGTTTAGGTTTTCATTGAATAGATTTATGACGCAGTTAAAAGCAATTGATAAATTATTTCTGTTCTCTAGCTTAATACATATATCCATTTGCTTAATGGAGATGTATAATTTTCAGTCAATTCAAAGTTAGAAAATTTAGATGTGGCCCATTTTTCTCTTGTTCATAAGGATTTCCTTCCATCTTAATATATCTTCATGCCTTCGCTCAGCAAAGTTGTATACACACAGCTATTATGCCTGTAGTTTCTACTATTGTTCAACTCAATCCTAGGAAATGGTAACAAATAGCAAACAAGACAAAGGCAAAATTAAGCTATAGAATTTGCCCCTGCTTTCCCAAACTCCATAGTCATTTTGTCAATTTTTCCATATATTTAAAATGTCAACTCAAATAGACAGAATCATTCTTATTAGTACTATCAATAATTTTTTGTTGTTAATGACCATAAAACAGGGTCCTACTGTCTTAGAAAGTCACAGCCCTTGCTATATGAAGGTTACAAGCAAGAACAGTGCAAATATTCAAGGCATTTATTCCAATTGTTCTTTATTACTATAATAATTTTAAACTCATTATGTTAGAGAAAGTCTTTGGGGAATGGCGAGTACCTGGCTCTCACAGGGCCACAACAGTGACTGAGGGTAGAAGGTCAGGTTCCCTGGTGAAATCAGTATGGAAGAGTTCAGAATCAAGTGACCACCAGGTGGTAAATGGACAGTGGCCATCAACCCTTGTAATTTGTATTTGACATTCCTAGTCATACAAATATGATAGTCAGGTATAGAAGCAGAAAAACACATTTTATTTTTCTAAAGGAGAATGATGAATGTTATTGTATACAAATTAAGATAGGTTTCTCAAATTTCAATTTTTTAAAAAACATTTTTCCTGAAAAGTATGCTACAGTTTCTCAAAATATTATTGTTCTTTCTTCATGTGCTTTGTAGAATTTTATCCACACTGGATATGGAAAATAATAGATTACATTAATGACCCTTGGATGATAAGTCTCCTTCAGAATTGGCCTCATGAATAACGTTTTTTTAAATGGAGGTCTCTGGTTGTTTTATTTTTTGCTTTATAATCAAATCTTTAATTTTGTTACTTAATCATTAACCTAATTCAACAGATATGAGTCTTAATGACATGTTGGTGTTAGGTGTCATTGAGTGAGGTCCAACTCAAAGCAGCACTATGGACAACAGAATTAAATACTCCCCAACACTGTGCCCCGCCCAACACTATTGTCAGTATTTCTCTGCTGTTCATAGGGTTTTCAATGGCTGATTGTTTTGAGAGTGGGCATCCAGGCACTCCTCCGAAGCCTACAGCACCCAGTATTCCCAGGTGGTCTCCCATCCAAGGATAAACCAGGCCCAATCCTGCTTGGCTTCCATGACCTGATGGGATTGGGCACCAGGTGATATGGCTGTAAACATTTCAATAAATAAATTTTTGCTACCACTAATGTTATTCACTAAAAGTATCCTAGATTGAAAAAATAAATTTCTATATGATACCAGAAAAACAATCTTTGAGTCTACAGACTATTTCCTAAACTGCAATACTTGGAGATAGCAGCACATGCTTAGGTATTATGCTAAATTTTATTTATAAGGAATATACCATAAAGATGAAAAGAAACAGAATGACCATTAAAATTGCTGGCTGCAAAGGAAAGTCAGTGTTGTCTGTCATATTGTAATAATATTTACATCACTTGGGAGTTTTTCAAATAAGCTTTGGAATAATAGGAGCCCTCTAGGAAAGGACTTTGTTTTCTGTGTTCTCAGAAATCTGTCATCTCCACTTGGTAAACTTCACACTTATTGTTTAGTTGTTACAAATTAATTTTGCTACTTGTCATTTCAGTTTCTTTTTAACCTGCATTGAAGCATCTAGTGTTGAATTTTCTGGCCAAATGGTCACACATATAAAACTTATTATTCTAAGTCTCAGATCATTCTTTTCTATATTTAAAATATAGATAAATGGGACTGGGGATGTGACTCAGTGGTAGATCACATGCCTGGTATGCACAGGGCCTTGGGTTCTATCTCAGCACTGAAAAATTGTTGAATTAGTTAATTAATAAAATAAAATATAGATATATGTGTGTGTGCATGTACATGTGGGAGGTAGTTGTGCATGTGAAGGTGTTTTATTTTACCCTTTTCATTTAAAATGATTTGTTTTACCCTTTTCTTTTCAAATTATTTTTTCCCTTTATTAGTAAATATTGGTGGGGTACAGAGTAACATAGCATTTGCTTTTTCCATTATGCAACTATTTCATTACTTTTGGTTACACTTTTATCAACTTACAAAGTTTATGGAACCTTTTGGCTAATGTGTAGTAAAACTCATGTGCATATTTGGGTTATATTCCCCTATTTTTCCCAGGCACTCACAAAAGTTGTATCATTTGCATTGAGATTATACTCTCCCCCTTTATCCTTCTACATTGTTTCTCCTGTCCATCCTAGTGAAGGTGGTTTTATGTGATAAACATAACCATCTAAGGGGTGGGGTTTAGCACAGTTGATAGAGGGCTGCTCCACACTCTCTGAGGACCCAGGTTTGAACCCCAGCAAAAATGAAGAAGAACATGGCAATCCACTCCCCAAACAATCCCCCCAAAAAATCAGCCATTGAAAACCCTATGAGGGTCGCAGTGAGTTGGATCTGCCTTGGCAGTGTCTAACTACAACAACAACATAAATATCTAAACGGAAAATGTTGTAATTCATAAAACTTATCAGCATTCAAATTTATTATGTGTTTCTGAATCTATAAGAATTTTCTTAAATTCTATTAACTAGTTTTCCAAGAAAATGTATTTTTGCAGAAGCAACTTACCACCTCAAGCATAGTTTTCCTGTGTTTTTGTTTATTTAGTTTTGGGGCTTGGGTGGGGGTTCCTTCTATTGTGTGTAATTTTCTAAGAGCTGAGAATAGTTTTTTCATATGCCTCTGTTAAGTTAAATAAAGAATTCTAAGATATAACTAAACTTTGGGGGGGCAATTCTAATGCAATTCTTTATATGGTCAAATTTCAGTATCACTACGTTTGAACAGTCTGCAGTATCTCTAGCATTTGATCCCACCTCATCTCAGAAGCTAAGCAGGGTTGGCCTAGTTAGTCTTTGGATGAGAGACCTCCTGGGAATACCAGGTACTAAGGCTAGGGAGAAGGATCTGGAAATCCACTCCCCAAACTATCAGCCACTGAAAACCCTATGAATAGCAGAGAAGTACTGACATAGTGCCTGGCATGCCATAGTGTTAGAGAATGTTTCATTCCATTATACATAGGGTTACTATGAGTCAGTCTTAAGTCAATAGCACCTGACAACAACAATAATATTTGAACAATCTGAATTACTGGGTTTATTTTCCACATGGAGATGAATTAATATTGAATTAGTGAAATAGTAATCTTGATTATTTTTCTCCAGGATAAAAGGCTTTCAATTGTTTTGACATTCTTCGTGGGAAATGACAATTCATTCCTATCAATTTCTCCAGACACATTCTGGTGTAGGCTCCACTTAAGATGTGTTGCCTGTAAATATACCCAAGGCTCTGAATGATATCATAGCACTACTTAGTTGGAAGAATTGAACTAAACAAAGCAGCTGAAACAATGCACACCTTTCATATGTTAGCAGGAATGGGACTTGTCTGAACACCACTGCTCTGTCATCACTGTTTCCGTCCAATTTGTCAACAATAACCAATTAGTTTTAATAGATGAGCATGCTCTTCCCTCATTTCCTCATTTTTATTCCCACTCTGCCATTTCTAAAACTCCAGCTGCCTACATCTCTCACAGGGACTGAGGCATCAGCTATGTGGTGGATGTGTATTTTTCCAGAGGTATCACCTATTCTGCCTTTATTTCCACCATCAGCACAGCTATCAGAAGAATCTCCCTAAAATACAAATCTGATAGCACTGCTGACTACCTTGTCTCAAACACTTGCCATGAGCTTTATCTTCATTTCACAAATTCCCAAAATAGTTCATCAAGATAGCAATTGTTTTCCTATTCTGCATATAATACCAAGATTCAGAGAACATGCATAAAACTCTCAATATTGCACAGCTACTAAGTGGAAGAGCTGGAACTGGAGTGCATATCTGTCAGCATCCAAATACCAAAGGCATTACTCCATATCAGGATCCAAAGATCACTTTCCAGCATCATGAGCTGCCATTTATCTTCCCTTACAGTGAAACTCCCCCCCAACACACAGAGTGTCCATCAGCTGGTCATGCTGTGAGGACTTTCATGTTGCTGTGATGCTTGAAGCTATGCCACCTGTATCTCAGATACCAGCAGGGCCACACATGGTGGGCAGGTTTCAGCTGAACTTCCAGACTAAGACAGACTAGGGAGAAGGACCCCACAGCCCACCCCCTAAACAATTAGCCCTTGAAAACCCTATGAATAGCAAAGAAGTATTGTCAACTATAGTGCCAGAAAATGAACCCTCCAAGCTGGAAAGCATTCAATGACAACTGGGGAAGAGTTCCCTCCGCAAAGTAGAGTTGACCTTAATGATAAGAATGGAATAAAGCCCCTAGGAACTCCTTTTGCTAATGTGGCATGGCTCAAAATGAGAAGAAACTCAGTGGCTGTACCAATGTCCTCAAACATAAAAAGATGGTGTGCATGGCACAGTGTTGAGTAGCGTTTTATTCTGTTATACATAGAGTCAGTATGAGTTGGTCAAAACTCAAGGCCACCTAACTACAACAGTAAAATTTAACAATTTTTGGTTTTATGGATTATTCAGTTGTATTTCTTTTCTCCTTCACTCTAGTGTCCTTTCCTTATTTTCCTAATTTTAAAGATAATAATGATAAAAATGGTATATTGTTTCTGGGGCTGCTATAATCAAGTTCCACAAACCTGTTGTTAGGTATTGTAGAGTTGGTGTGCAATTTAAAGCAGCCCTATGTACAACAAACTAAGCAATATTGTCATGCTTCTCTGTTATTCATAGGGTTTTCAATGGCAGATTGTTTTTTGGAGTGGGTTGCTGTGTCTTTCTCCCAAGCCTACAGCATCTGGTGTTCCCAGGAGGTCTCCCATCCCAGTACTAACTAGGTCCAACCCTGTTTAGCTTCTGAGATCTGACAGGATCGTATACCACAGTGGTACAGCTGCAGGTATCACAAACTATATGATTTAAAGCAAGAGAAATTTTCTTGAGCCTCAGTTCTGGGGGCTAGAAGTACAAAATTAAGGTTTCTGAAGGGCCATGCTCTCTCACTGCCAGCTTCTGGTGGTTGCCAGCAATCTGTGTCATTGCCTGATTTGCATTTGGGTTTTTTTTGTGGTTTTTTTTTTTGTGTGTGTGTGTGTTTGTGTGTGTGTGTGTGTGTGTGTGTGTGTGTGTTTAATTTTATTTTATTTTTATTTTATTTTTATTTTTATTATTGGACATTTTTAATTGTATAAATCTAATCTTGGCCTTTGTGGTCACATGACCATCCTCCTTCTGTATGCCTGTAGGTCTTTCCACATTCTCTTCTGAGTGTCTATCTCTCTTTTTACAAAGACATCTTTGATACTGGATTAAGAACCCACCCTACTCCAGAGTAACCTCACCTGATTTATATCTTAATTATATCTGCAAAATCATATTCTAAATAAAGTCACATTCACAAGAACCAGGGATGAGGATTTCAATGTGTGGCTGGGGAACACAAGTCAACATACAATAAATGGCAACAATAAATAATAAGAAATTATCATTGACATTTTTACTACCCAATCCACACTCACTGTCATCTTTTAAAACTGACTTGAAGTATTATTGCTTCTTAACAACTTTCCTGATATATTTTCTCCCTCTCACATTTGAGGCACAGGAAACGCTCCCTCCTCTATGCAGCTCTAGATATTTCCAAATATTTCTACCATAGTGTTTGTTGTTCTTAGGTGCTGTTGAGTTGGCTCCAACTCATATTGACCTAAGTACAGCAGACAAAACACTACCCAACACTCTGCCATGGCCAGCACTATGTCAGTGCTTCTCTGCTGTTCATAGGATTTTCAATGGCAGATTGTTTGGGAAGTGGATTGCCAGGCCCTTCCCCTTAGTTTGCAGCACTTGGTATTCCCAGGTGGTATCCCAGGTCCTTGGATCAGACTAACCTGGCCAACCCTGCTTAGCTTCTAAGATCAGGTGGGATCAGCTGCCAGGATGCTATGGCTGCAGACTTACCATAGTATTTAGATATATTATAGTAATCTGTGTGCAGATGTCTTCCCTTCTGAACTCTGAAATCAGAGTCTCTCTTATTTGGTTTTCTAACCTTAGCAAATTACATCATTACTAGCATATAGGCAGACATGCATTAAATAGTTGCTTAATTAAATTGATTCTCTGCCACATCATCATATTGATAAATACCATAATGCTAATAGGCTTACATTTACCGAATGTTTATTATGTGGCCAGATATTGTCTAATTATCAAGAGGCATGAATAGCCTGAGATTTTTTTCCCTACTTGCAAGCTATCAAGTTAGCCTGTCATAGTTTCATAGACACTGGCAGAAAAGAAGACCAGGATCACAGATGAAGGGTTTTATTTTATTTTTTTTATTTTTTTCTCCCTTTATTGGTAAATGTTGGTGGGGTACAGAGGAATACAGCACTGGCTTTTTTCATTATGCAACTCTTGCATCACTTTTGTTGTTGTTGTTGTTAGGTGCCATCGAGTCCATATCTGACTCATAGCTACCCTCATAGGGTTTTCAATGGCTGATTGTTTCAGGATTGCCTTGGGAGTGGATTGCCAGGTCCTTCTCCCATTTTTGCGGTGCTGGGAATTGAACTCAGGACCTCAGAGACTGCAGTGCAGCACTCTACCAACTGAGCTAAATCCCAGCCCTCATCACTTTTGGTTACACTTTTATCAACTTACAAGGTTTATGGAATCTTTTGACTAATATGTAGTAAAACTCATATGCATATCTTTGCATGTCTTTGCTAGTGCCCTTCCTCCTTCTTTCTACTCTTTATATTATCCCTTCTTTGCTAAATTTAACTGTGCATTTTTATATATCAACTTATGTATAGGATTTTTTCTCCCATTAAGATTCAGCTCCCACATATGAATGAAAACATATGGTATTTCTCTTTTTGAGCTTGTATTCAGTCATTTAAGATGATATTTTCCAGTTCTATCCATTTTGCTGCAAATGGCATTTCATTTTGTTTTTTTTTACTGCTGAGTAGTATTCCATTGGGTATATATACCATAAATTTTTTGTCCATTCTTTTGTTGCTGGGCACCTTGGTCTGTTCCATATCCTTGCTATCGTGCTGCATTGAATATGGAGTTTCAGATGTCTCTGTGGCATGATAACTTGTCTCCCTTTGGGTATACTCCCAGTAATGGTATAGTTGGGTCATATGGCAGTTCTATTTTTAGTTTTATGAAGCATCTCCAGATTGATTTCCAAAGTGGTTGAACCAATTTACAGTCCCACCAACAGTGTAAGTGGGCTCCTTTTTCCCCACATCCTCACAAGTATTTGTTATTGTTTGTTTGTTTTGTTGATCTTGGCCATTCTTACTGGAGTTAGGTGGAATCTCAGAGTTGTTTTTATTTGCATTTTCCTTATGGCTAGGGATATTGAGCATTTTTCATGTGCTTCTTAGCCTTACAAACGTCTTCATTGAAGAACTATTCATTTCCTTGCTCAATTGTGTATTGGGTTATTTGTTGTCTTGCAATTTGCTTTCTTTAGTTCTTTGTTAGTCCTCTGTCAGATATGTAGAATGTGAAGATTTTCTCCCATTCACTGAGCTCTTCTTAAACATATTAAATGTTTCCTTTGCTGTACAGAAGCTTTTTAATTTCATGTAATCCCATTCGTCAATTCTTGGTGCAATTTCCTGAGCAATTGGTGTCTTATTAAGGACTCTTTCCTTAATTATTAGTCCTTATTAAGGATGCTTTCCTATGTGTATGTGTTGGAGCATGTGTCCTATCTTTTCTTCTAGTAGTTTTAAGGTTTCTGGTTTTACATTGAGGTCTTTTATCCATTTCAAATTGACTCTGGTGCTAATTGAGAGGTATGGTTCTATTTTCATTTTTCTGCAGATGGATATCCAAGTTTCCCAGCACCACTTGTGAAAGAGGCTATCTTTTCTCCAATTTGCATCATTAGCCCCTTTGTCAAAGATCAGGTGGCTGTAGTTGTGTAGTGTATCTCTGGATCTTCAGTTCTGTTCCACTGGTCTTCAGGCCTATTCTTGTGCCAGTACCAAACTACTTTTGCTACTATAGCCCTGTAGTATAGCTTAAAGTCAGGAATTGTGATCCTACCTGCACTGGTTTCGCAGTTTAAGATTAGGTCTCTTCCCTCCCATGCCTTTGCAAGCAGCGCTACCATTCTCCTGCCAGCGTTTTGCCATCAGGGATGGTCCCATTGGGTCTTACTTCAGCCATGCACTTTCCAAAAGGCTATGTATCCTCCAAATCCCTCTCATGCCATCTTCCCTGGGGCTGAGGATTCTGGAGAGTTGTCCTGCCATTTAACCCCCTTCTCCATCCTTTTAGTCTATGCTATTTGTTCAGCTGTCCTTGTGCCTTCCATTTATCTTGATAATTAAAGATGCACTTCATTCCTTTTGTTTTGTTTTGTTTTCAGTAGTGAATTTCACAATTTTCCATAACTATTTTCTACCCCAATTGAAACATGGCTGTTATCTATCTATCTACCATCTTCTTTCCATTAATTCACTGTTTACCTCAAACTTATTTATCCCTCTTTATAGATAAACAACTAACACAATTTTCCCTGACATTGATAGTTAAGTTGCATGACATTAATTGGGTTTTCTTTCCTTGATTTTCTTATATTTTGAAGAGTTTCAGAAAATCTTTATATCTCAATGTTTTGATGTGATGGATGTTTATTGTATTTCAGGAGCTATTTCATGTGGTTTTGTCCTTCTCAAAATAATTGTAAAATACAGATATTAAAAGATACAAACTATGCCTACCTCATTGAGATTATGTAATTATTAAGTACATTAATACCTGGGAAACACCTTCCATAGTCATTAGTGCTTGTTAAGTGATCAATAAATCATAAATACTATTTTATAGATTGTAAAATGAGACTTAGTACCATTAAATATGCTATACAAAGTAAAAAATTTGTAAGTAGCAAAGCTATTTGAACCCATTTCTGTTTCCAGAGTTCACTCTTCTAAACACTATGATATGATCATTGCCATTCATTATACTTGTTCCTCCTCCCCTTGGTGTTCTCACACACCATCTCTTTTATGGGAATCTTTCTTCCCTGACACCCCCTCCCATTCTGACTATTCACAAACCATGTGGATGCCAGTGTAATTATGCTTCTCTGGAGGTCAGATTCTCAGCCTCCACCAGCCCCTTTATACCTACTAGGCATCTCCAGAAAGGCAGATATGACACATCATGTGGTGAGCACTGAAGCACCTGCTGTGGTTTCCATTCAGTGATTCTCAACTACTGAGTTCAATCTTAGAGTGGTAGGAAATAGGTTGAATGTGTCAGAAGCAGCACTTTAATGAAAGAGACTCAAATGAAATACAATCAAATAAACATTAGAGTGCATCACACATGAGAAAGTTGAGTAAGTGTGGGTGTTTATATGCATACATATATACCTTGTGTCCTAATATAAACTCTAGAAACTTTGAAAGCCACTTCAGTAAAATTATATATGCAGGAATCTTCTCATAGAAACTCATCACTATGGTATCCAAATGTTTGGTCTAATGTTTTTTTTAATTCTATTTAATTTTCAAATTCTTACTAGGCACAGGTAAGCAACACGACATTTAAATGTGACTAACTACATTACTCTAACCTACTTGTCCTCTCCTCCAGAGCCTAAATGCCCAGCACTGTTGCCCAGTGACAAATTTTCCAGTAGAAAGTCTTCTAGCATTTTCATCAGTCATATATCCCTACCTTCCTCACAAAATCAAAAACCATCTATTCAGACTATATTACAATTAATCTGGCTAAGCCTTTATGACATGGTATTATTTATTCTCAGAAAGTCTTATAAATAAGTCTATTCTCTTCCTTTTTATGGGTATAACACACATAAAAAATTCATGCTCCTAAACACTATTTTCCTAGGATGACTATTCCCGTGTTCACATATGCTGAAACTACTTCTTAATGAAATTCTTTATAATTTTCTTATGAATTGAGATCCATCCTTCAAGAAAATTTCCTTAATTTTCACTAGGTATTAATTGTTGTTGTTAGGTGCCATTGAGTCAGGTCTGATTCATAACAACCCTTATAGGGTTTTCAATAGCCTTTTGTTTCTCAGGATTGCCCTGGGAGTAGATTGCCATGTCCTTCTCCCATTAGGAATTAATTGTTGTTGTTAGATGCTGTCAATTCATGCCCTACTCATAGTGACCCTCATAGGGTTTTCAATGGCCTATTGTTTCAGAACCGCCTCAAGAATGGATTGCTACATCCTCCTCCCATTTTTGCAGTTCTCGGAACCAAACTCGGGACCTCAGAGACTGCAGAGTAGCACTCTACCAACTCAGCTAAATCCCAGCCCAGGATTTAATTAGGAATCATTAATTAGTCTTTCATTTATCTGATATTTTTCAATGAAAATATTTCCTTTGTTGTAATATCCATATCCTCCAAACCCACATCTTTCCTGAGGAATATGAGAGATTCAAATCCTGCAAGGCATGGTGCCCATTCAAGAGCATACAGAGCATGGATCATTCAGGAGGCTCCATAAGGGTTTAAAACACATACTTTAGTGGTGTCATGGGCTGAATTGTGTCCCCACCCTCATTCATATGTTGAAGTTTAATCCATAGTACCCAAGAATATGACTGTATTGGAAATAGGGAACTTCAAGAGGTAATTAAGGTAAAATGAAGTGATTATGAAAGATTGACTATGGCTGGTATTCTTGTAAGAAAAGATTAGGACAAGGACAGGCATATAAGGAGGATGACATGAGGACAAAGAATGAAGATTGCCATCTGTAAAGTAGGGAAAGAAACTTCAGAAGCATACGTGAAAGTTTGTTCTAAAGTCTCTTAATCTAGTTATGTTGTTATTGTTAGGTGCCATCAAGTTGGGTCCAATTCATAGCAACCCTCACAGAGTTTTCAATGGCTGATTGTTTCAGGATTATTTCAGGAGTGGATTGCCATGTCCTTCTTCCATTTTTACTAAGGGACTCAGAGAATGCAGAGCAGGTGCACTACCAACTAAGCTAAAGCCCAGCAAAGCATTTACCTATATTTATTTGTAAATAGCATTATATGTACAATTCTATGTTTTTATCCTTTTCTGAATGAACAGATGGTTAGTAAAATTTCATGTTGTATCAGTCAGCCCCAGTCAGGCAGAGTGGAAATTTGAGTTCCACACATAGTGATCTTTTCGATCATTCACATGAGTATTAAGTAATCATTTTTTAAGAGCATATTGTGTCACAAATAATAGTGTCTATATATGTATATACGTACCATTTATAAAAATGTGTGGGAGATTTTTTGATTTCTTCCTTCTATATCATCACCGTGAATTTTCTAGAAAGATAATGGGAGTTGGCATGATATCAAAGAGAACAAGGATCTATTTAAAGGTCACAAAAACAATTACAAGAACCTAACAACAGAGTGTATGCATATTTTATAGTACCCAAACTCTACACCTCAATCTGTCTCCAGGTAATAGGGATCTTTTATTTCTTTCCCAATGAGAAGTTAATTTCTTAAGAAATATGGAGTTATAGGGCTTCTCTCAGGATGGGCAGATAGATATCAGTATAGAAGTATGTTGTTGCTGTTGTTAGGTACTGTTGAGTCGGTGTCCAACTCACAGAAACCCTATGTACAACAGATGAAACACTATTGTTAGTGTTTCTCTGGTGTTCATAGGGTTTTCAATGGTTGATTGTTTGGGGGAGTCGGTTGCTGAGTCTTTCTCCCAAGCCTACAGCAACTGGTGCTCCCAGGCAGTCGCCCATCCCAGTGCCCAGGCCTGACCCTGCTTACCTTCACAGATCTGACAGGATAGGACACCACACTGGTACAGCTGCAGGGAATATAGAGAGATAAATGTTTTAAATAATTCACTATTCAATGTAACTGGAAGACATGGAGAATCAAAGACTAAACCAATATATAAGAAATTAAGGATGATCAATTTGCCTAATAAGCCAAAAACAGAAATAATGAAAATACTGATTTAAAATATAAATTAAAAATAACCTGAGGAATGAGGAAAAAACTTGCAAATTTTTACATACTGGCATTTAGCACCGGATTTTATCTATTTCAGCATCACATAGGCATTCAAAGGGAGTAAAATATTGGCTCTGAAACATAAGCAACAAAATTGAACAAAATCCAAATAATTTAATAATAAGGTATATAACATGCAATCTTAAATATAATCCTTGACAAAAACCAAAGCAGAGGAAACTGGAAAAAAAAGCAGTGTGTATTTTGTTTAATTGAAATTCCACATATTAAACAAATAAGCCATTTTTTCTCT
This sequence comes from Pedetes capensis, assembly GCA_007922755.1. Classification (NCBI taxonomy): domain Eukaryota; kingdom Metazoa; phylum Chordata; class Mammalia; order Rodentia; family Pedetidae; genus Pedetes; species Pedetes capensis. The sequence continues at coordinate 19,918 of VMDO01013941.1, read as the reverse complement.
TTTCAAGAAAATATTTGTTTTTGTTGGTAGCTGTTACTCATTGAGCACTCAGAAAGCTTAAGGGCCTTATATGGATGTTCTGTGGAGAACCACAAAGCTCTTCTGGATGAAGAATTGATAGGCAACAAGTTTCAATATGCTTAGTGTTAGTTGCAAGGAAAAGAATATTGCAGTGGTCCTTCCATAGGGAGTCATGCATAACATCCACTAGATAGCCACAGATCACAGACTAGAATATGAGACCCTGTGTTATCTTGTGAAGCCAACCTTTCCAGGTTTACCTCCTTGATACTCCTTCCACACTCCATCCTCAAAACCACCACCCTCTATAATTCACCATTCCTCAAGATAGTGCAAATTTAAAAATTTCTACAAAACCATTTTAGGTTTCCTAAATCTTATCGAAATCATTGTAAGTCCATTGTACTGTTTTTTGATCTTGTTATTTGATCTTTTCTGCTTCTTCATGTTATTGTTGTTAAATGTCATTGAGTTTGGTCCAACTCATAGCGACCTTAAGTATAATAGAAGAAATACTCCCTGACACTGTGCCATGTACATGATCTTTTTTATGTTTAAGCTGTCACCTTGTATCACTCCACCTACTTGGATGTCTTCCTTTTTTTATTGACCCATCACTCTCCCAAACATGATGTCCTTCTCCAGGAATTGATCCCTCCTGACAACACATCCAGAATATATTAGACAGTCTAGCTATCCTTGCTTCCAAGAAGCATTCTCGTTGCACTTCTTCTAGGATGGATCTGTTGGTCTTTTGGCAGTCCATGATATATTCAATATTTGTCTCCAGCACCATAATTCAAAAGCATCAGATTTTCTCCTGTCTCCCTATTGAATATCCAGCTTTCAAAAGCATGTGATGTTACTGAAAATACCATGACATGAATCAGATACACCTTAGTCTTCAATGTGAGGTCTTTACTTTTCAACACTCTAAAGAGGTCTTTGGGCTGGGTTTAGCTTGGTTGGTAGAGTGCCACTCTGCACTTGATGAGGCCATTGGTTCCATGCCAAGCATGGCAAAACCAGGAGAAGGATGTGTCAGTTCCCTCCTGAAGCAATCCTGAAACAAACAGCCATTGAAAATGCTTTATGAGGGTGGCTATGAGTCAGAATAAACTGGACAGCACCTAACAATAACAAAGAGGTCTTTTGGAAGAGCTTTTCCCAATGTAATGCACCTTTTAATTTCTTGACTGCTGCTTCTGTGAGTATTGATTGTAGATCCAAGTAAAGCAAAATCTTGGACAACTTCAAACTTTTCTTCATTTATCATGAAGTTGCTTACTGACCCAGTTGTAAGGATTGTTATCTTGTTGATTATGCCTCAACAGGCATAATCCATATTGAAGGCTATGTTCTTTGATGTTCATCAGTAAATGTTTTAAATGCTCTTTAGTTTCATCAAGCAAAGTTGTATTTCTCTGCATGACACAGGTTGTTAATAAGTCTTCCTCTAATGCCGATGCTACATTCTTCTTCATAAGATCTAGCTTCATGGATTATTTGCTCAGCATAGAGATTGAAGAGGTACCATGAAAGGACACAGACATGACACACACCTTTCCTAACTGAAAACTAAGCAATATTTCCTCCTTCTGTTGGAACAACTGCCTGCTAGTCTACATACAGATTCCTCATGAGACAACTAAGTGCTCTGGTATTCTCATTTTTTGCAGTATTATCCATAGAATTTTTGTGATCCACAGATTCAGTGCCTTTCCATATTCCAAAAAACATAGATGGACATCTTTTTGGTATTTCTTGCTATCAGCTAATATCTATCTGGCATCAGCAATGATATCCCTGGTTCCAAACCCTTTTCTGAATCTGGCTTGATTTTCCAACAGTTTCTTGTTAATATACTACTGCAGTCACTTTTGAATGATCTTTAGCACACAATAAATCTTAAATGAGATATTGCAGGTAAATATGTAGCATTGGCTGAATTTTAGTGTACTTTCTATAAACCTTAATTATTATTAACATGGTGATAATGTCTTTATTCATCTCTGCTTAGTACAATTATCTATACATGGTGGATCTTCAATAAATATTTTAGGTTATATTATAGAAATATTTGTCCAAATAGTCAAATGTAAAAAACCAATTATTTTCTTTATTTTATTGTTTTAAAGTGTCCTTCCACCCAAGTAGTTGGTACATACTTTTAGCCAAATTGACTTGCCTTTCTATGAAGCAATGCCAAATGAATATTTAGCTGCTTGAATCTTGAAAAATGAGGGAAAGTTAGGGTAATTGGCAATGTATATTAGTCAACAGATTATTAGCCCACTGTAAACAACTAAATGTAACTATTTGGATTTATATTCTAAATGATCCATTTATCATTGAACTGATACTTCAGAGATCATAGGAAATTTATAATTAGAGACCCTTTCTCTAATTACAAATTCCTTTAAAAATATTCTACTTTAGCAATTTTCCTTGTGTTTACCTTTAGAGATATTTGAAGAATTTTATTCTTTTTATACAATATGGTCTAATCTATGTAGGCTTATTAGAAAAAAATATGACCATGGCCTGGGAAAAGGAAAAAAAATAGAGCATTGTAGAATAAGTAGTGATTTTTCCACAAAGGCTCTCTATAGTCTGACACAAAGCAAATTTTGACCTTATAATTATGTCCTATGGCCTCTGTGAATAGGCAGCTATGAAGCCTATTGTAGGATTTGAAACAAATAGGGTGCAACCAAGGAAGGCAGGACTCCACAAGTATACTATACATTGTTGTTGTTGTTAGGTGCCCTCAAGTTGTGAGTTGTGTCTGACTCACAGTGACCCTCATAGGATTGTCAATGGCTGACTGTTTCAGGATTTCCTCAGGAGTAGATTGCTACATCCTTCTCCCATTTTAATGAACTTAGGACCTCAGAGACTGCAGATTGGCGATCTACCAACTGAACTAGATCTCAGCCCCAACAAGTATATAGAAAGTTTTTAATTCAGTCAAAATCTAGTTTTGGGGTATGGAGGCAAATTCAGCTTTTCCTAAGGCAATATTAGAAATACATGGAATGTTTGGAGGAGGAAAACAAATAAAAATGCATTTAGGTATACATTTTATCTGCAAAAATTCAAACTCTATTGTGAACATTTCATTCAAATTTACACATAAATAACTTCTAAAATTATGTTTAAAGAAGGAATTGTTGTTATTAGGTGCCATTGAGTTGGGTCCAACTCATAGCTACCCTATGTACAACAGATGAAACACTCCCCAACTCTGTACCATGCCCGGCACTATTGTTTGTGCTGCTCTGCTATTTATAGAGTTTTCAATGGATGATTTTTTTTCAGAATTGGGTTGCCACATTCTTCTCCTAAGCCTATAGCACCCAGTATTCCCAGGCAGTTTCCCGTCTAATTACTGTCCAGGCCTAACCTTGCTTAACTTCCGAGACCTGTGGAGATCAGATACCAGGGGGCTATGATTGCAGACAAAGAAGGAATAAATAGTAGTAGATAGACATTCAGATATCATAATTGCCAGTAAGATGTGAAATGGCAATGCTATTACTTTCATTTTACATGTTACTATTTTATTTTGCCTGCAGCCGTAGCCCTGTGGCATCCAATCCCATCAGATCTCAGAAGTTAAGCAGGGTCAGGCCTGGTTAGTACCTGGATGGGAGATCGCCTGGGAACACCAGAAGCTGTAGGCTTGGGAGAAGGACCTGGCAACCCCCTCCCAAAAATTCAATCTGCCATTGAAAACCCTATGAACAGCAGAAAAGCACTGACAATAGTGTTTCCCCTGTTGTACAGAGGGTCGCTATGAGTTGGATACCAACTCGATGGTACCTAACAACAAAAACAACATTTTATTTTAGTGGATATAAAGATACATCAAATACATACATATAGGTCACTCACTCCAGACTTTTGTCTCTAAGCACATTTTTCAAAAAAATCTGAATATTTTTATTCTAAATTTTTGTACCTAGGAGGCATCTGGGGCTAGGGTTTAGCTCAGTTGGTAGTGTGTTGCTCTGAGCTCTCTGGGGCCCTCAATTCAATCCCTAGCACCACAAAAAATGGGAGAAGGCATTGACAATACCCTCCCAAAGAAATCCCAAAACACTCAGCCATTGAAAATCATATAAGGGTCACTATGAGTTGGACCTGACTAAATGTCACCTAACAGGAGTCATTTTAAAGATCCTATCCTCAAGTGAGGCTGGGATTTAGCTCAGTTAGTAGAGTGCTGTTCTGCAGTCTCTGAGGTCCAGGGTTTGATTCCCAGCACCACAAAAATGGAAGAAGGACTCACAAGGTAATCCCAAAACAATCAGCCATTGAAAGCCCTATGAGGGACACTCTGAGTCTGAGTCAGGCACGACTTGATGGCACCTAACAACAACAACATCCTCAAGTGTAGAGATCGCCTGCCATCTAGGACTGAATATAATTTAAAACAAAGTTATTTTGTCGATGACGTACAATGTGATTTTTGTAGCTACTATTGAAATGAAATTAAAAATCACATCATTTCTTGTGTGACACCTCAAGAGCCTATAAATTGACATGTGTATCTATTTGCCATTTTACCAGTTCTACCTTCTTTTTTCTCTACTTCTGAGTCTAAAACAATGATATCTTGAAGATTATAAAATATCTTCCTTTTAACATTTATTTCATCATTTAAAATAAGAGTATACAAACTCAATGACTTTCTCCTAAGTATACTATCATTCAAAATCACTTCTTTTCCGTATAAAAATATGATTTTCAACTGTTCAAAATAAAGATTTATCATCTTTTTAAAAGATAGAAAATGAAAAGAAAAAGCAATTGGTGTACATATATAGATAAATAGTCTCAAAAAAAAAAAGACATGTAAATAGAGAGAAGACCACTGCTGGGAAGGGAAAGGAGAGGGAGGAGGGTCATGAGAGCATGAGGGAGAAGAGGATGTAAGCAATGTACAATGAGATGCATGTATGGAGATGTCATAATGAGACTCATTAAGTTGTACATTAAAAATTACCAATAAAAAAGTCAAGGAAAAGAAAATGAAAATAAGCAGAAAAATAATAGTAGTTTTTATATCTTGATAGGTAAAATGAAGTGGTTAGCCTTACTTGTAGGATTCTAGGTTCAAAATTACCTCTAGCATCTTTAACTCAAATTTTCTGATTATGGTTTTATGCTTCAGGAATTTATTTTTAGTTTACGTATTTATTCATTTTTTACTGAGCAGTTGAACTCAGGACTTCCCACATGCTAAGAAAGCACCACTGAGCTTCACCCCACATCCTTTTTTATTTTTTATTTGAGAAAATATTTTGCTAATTTGCAGAGGCTGCCTCTGGTTTGGAACTTGAGATCCTCCTGCCTTAGTCTCCCAAGTCTCTCGGATTATAGATGTGCACAAAGGCACTTAGGAATAATGCTGTTATTATTTAATAATATCTAAAGTTTAGTAAAAAAGCTTAAAAATATGCCAAAAACCTTGAATGCATCATCTTATATATTCCTCACCATCACTTAAGAATTACCCTCACTATACAACAGAAGAAAAAATCTAAAAAAAAAAAAAAAAAAAAAAAAAAAAAAAAAAAAAAAAAAAAAAAAAAAAGTCTGTAATACAAAGAGGGCTATCTTGCCTAAAGTCACAAAGCTGGGGAGTTAGGTTTTGAGGCTAGTTCTTTCTGTATAACTACAGAATTCATGTTTCTCTATACATTTTAGCATTTTTTTTCTTTTCTTTTTTATCTTCAGGAAAAATTTTATTAGCCAGAACTCAATGGATACTTCAAGTATTATAGAAACCTAGGGATTAATAAATTGAATATAAAAATAATACACTGTAAGAAAAATATATCACTGATGTCACCTAGCGTATGAACTGTCTCTAAATGAAGTTTAAACCCAGTCTGTTTTTTAAGTGCTCTTAGAAATTGCCCCTAACATATGTATCCACTTTGCCTTCAATCTCAGCTCAGGCAAATCATTGTCTTCCTGGAAGTTCTCTCAGAAACAAGCTGTGAGGTTCCAGTGTAGATAGTTTATCTGGTTAAACTTTTATTTTTTGGGTTTTTTTTGGGGGGTGGGGGTAGAGGGTAAAGGATCTCACTATGTAGCCCAGGATGGCCTTGAACTATTGATCCTCCTACATCAGCCTCTTTAGTGCTGGGATTTCCGCCATGTGCCAACACACCTAGCTTGCAAGTAGTTTATTTGTGAGGTGCAGTGGTCACTTGCAGGAGAGATAGGGAAGTGACATGGAGGAGGGATGGCAGCCAATAAACTGTGTGTTATTAAGCCAACTGTCATAGAGAGCGACTAGAATTTAATCCCACAGGAAAATTCTAGTAAAAGGTGCAAAACATATACCTTACAATTGTGTCAGCAGAGATGAGGCAAGATAGAAAGACTGGGAAAATGTGAGGGACATGGGAAAGAAAGGGCATTTCCAGGCTAGCATCTGGTCTGAGTCTTATCAGCTGAGAATTCCACCACAACTGGCAGAGAAAGGTTGCTGTGGGGACTACAGAAACCAGTGCTTCCCTGAGAATCTCACCAAATCAGATTATGGACTATAAAGTTAACAGGCCTAGGTAATTTCCTTCTGACTAGATAGAGTGGGAATTTCCTTGACTACCTCAACCTAGGCATTTTACAATGCTTCTTTTCCAATCTGTAAATCGATACCAGACACCTGCTGGGACCCCATTGAGCAATGTAACTTCAAAAGCCTAAAATCATACATCTATTTGTGAAGACACCCGGGGGTGCCTCTCTCTCTAGACTCCCACAATCATTCTAAGGACTGCACTATTTCTTATCCTTTATCTAATAACTTCAAACTGCTTCGCTCTCTTGCTGACTTGCATTAAAATTCATTTTCATGACCTCCTCTCTTTCACCTGAGTGGAGGTCCCAAGAAAGGGGAGCTCTTCAGGTTAGGGCGATAGGAGTACTGGGCTGCTGCCCTGTCACAGGTAACAGAGAGCCAGGGGGATTGGTATTTTCTGCCAACTCCCATCAGTCATTGGCTGAGATAGCACCAAGGAGTGTTAATTCTCTAGCACTTCCAGCATGCAGAGTTCAGGTTGGCAAGACACTTTCCTGCGGTTCTGGAAAGAGGGCCCAGTAGAGTGATGCTATGGACACAGAGATCGCAGGATCTGCAGGGATACAGGCAGTGCACTGACAGTGTCTGCCATATCTGCCCCCTGCCCTAAATAAGTTTCTTCATTCTCAGTTTTTCTCACCAATCATCATCTTTTCTTCCTTCAGATTTGTTTCAAATCCTTTTCTCTCAAGAAGCTTTGAGTAGGCCTAGCCCTCTCAGAGTAGCTGCTAAGCATATGTGTTTCGAGTGAATGGAAGAAGGTTCCTTCTATGTGGACAAGTTAGACAAAAGTACCCTCCTCTGAGCAGACACAGCCCTTGGGAATCATAGGCTGGCAAGGAGACCGTATCTTTTTTATTCCATGGTAATATTTATTTATTCCAGTAATTTTACTCCTAATTTTTGGTGTACAATTTAATGAGTTTTATTAAGACATTTTCACACATGCATATTATTGTACATTTCCTGTGCTCACCTCCCCTAGTACCCTCTCATTTTTCTGGAGCCTTTCATGTATAAAATGAGCCAGCTTTAAAATAGTAAGGAGGACCTAGGCACCACAATTCCCGAGACAAAGGGAGGAGTATAGTGAGGTGAAGGCCAGAGGCAACCTGTGCAATACTGTGCCTCAAAGTAAAAATAAAAAGTAGGATAGGGGTGCAGCACATTTGCCAAAAGGATGCAAGGTGCTACATAAAAGAAAAAAAAGGGAGAGAAAGAATTACTGGCTCAAGCAATGAAAGAAAAGATATGGTGGCATTTTCCCCAAGTAGATTTTGTGCCTGAGGCAATGTCAGAACTATTGTCACTTATCTCCAACTCTATCAGAAGCCCCATTCTCTCCTGCAGACTAACTTTCTCTATAAGAGGTGGAGTGCATAGGAGAAAAAGGCTTTTGACAACAGTGTGCTCCATCTTTTATGTAATCACAGATCACCAGTAGGTTCATTCAAAAGCTACTGCAGCAGTATATTGACAGGCAACTGAGGGAAAGTCAACCCAGATTCAGAAGAGGGCGGGGAACCAGGGCAATCATTATTGATGTCAGATGGACAGTAACTGAAAGCAGAGAACACAAGAAATGTGTCTATCTGTTTTATTGACTGTGCAAAGACAATTGACTATGTGGATCAAAAAAAAAAAAAAAAAAAAACTATGGATAACATTACTAAGACTAGGAATACCAGAGCACTTAACTGTATTCATGTAGAATCTGTACCTGGGCTAGGAGGCAGTTGTTAGAACAGAACAAGGAAACACTGCCTGTTTTACAGTCAGGAAAGGTGTATGTCAGGGCTGTATTCTTTCACCATACCTCTTTGATTTCTATGCTGAACAAATAATCTGAGAGACTGCACTTTATGAAGAAGAATGCAGCATCATGATTGGAGGAAAACTCATTAACAACCTGCATTAGGCAGATAACACAACTCTGCTGAAAGTGAAGAGGATTTGAAACATTTACTGATGAAGATCAAAGAACATAGCCTTCAGTATGGATTGCACCTTAGCATCAAGAAAACAAAAATCCTTACAACTGGGACAGTAAGAAAATTCACAATGAATGGAGGAAAGATTGAGGTTGTTCAAGATTTTGGTTTACTTGATTCTGCAATCAACACCCACAAAAGCAGTAGTAAAAAAATCAAAGGGAGCCTGGTGCAGTAGCGCATGCCTGTAATCCCAGCGGCTTGGAAGGTGGAGGCAGGACAATTGCAAATTCAAGACCAGAGGCAGTCTGCATAATTTAGCGAGACCCTGTCTCAAAAAGTAAAAAAATGGGCTGGGGGTGCAGCTCAGTGGTCCAGCACTTGCAGAGCATGCAAGCGCAAGGCCCTGGGTTCAACCCCTAGTACTGAAAAAAAAAAAAATCAAAGGGCACATCACATTGGGAAAAGCTGTTGCAAAAGACCTTTCTAAAGTGTTGAAAAGTAAAGATGTCACATTGAAGATGAAAGTGAACCTGATTCATTGATTCATGTCATGGTATTTTCAGGCACATCATATGCTTGGGAAAGCTAGAAATTGATTAAGGGAGACAGGAGAAAAATTATGGTGCTGGGGACCAATATTGAATATACCATGGACTCCAAAAAGAACCAATGATCCATCCTAGAAGAAGTGCAACCAGAATGCTACTGGGAAGTAAGGATGACTTGACTGAATCTTATGTATTTTGGGCATGTTGTCAGGATGGACCAACCCCTGGAGAAAGATACCATGTTTGGGAGAGTGGCGGGTCAGTGGCAAAAAAAAAAAAAAAAAAAAAAAAAAAAAAAAAAAAAAAAAAAAAAAAAAAAAAAAAAAAAAAAAAAAAAAAAAAAAATAGGCACACCTTCAACTAGATAGCTTAACACAGTGGCTATAACAATGGACTTGAATATTTAAAAAAAGATTGTATATGGCAGTGTGGAGAAGTGTTTCCTTCTGATGTACATAGGAGTACTATCAGTTGGACTAGACTTGAGGGCACATAACAACAGCAACAACAACAGTGGATATGCCTGTAAACAAAGGCTCTAGTTTATTTAAATATCACCAAAGAAACTAATTCTTCCTCCTCCCAGGGATTAGAGAACAAGAGTAGAGGAAAAGCCAGTATTAGGTTCAGTAAACCATTTTGAGTATGATTTTGAGTATCAAGAGGGGCAGTGGTAGAAGCAGACTAGGTAAGAACGGAAACCTAATTATGTGATTTTAGCAAACAGCTTAATCTGACTTAGCACTGGTTTCTTTATCTGAAAGCAGCAATATGAAAACAAAAAGAATTAATGAGTAAAAATGTAATGTTAGTAACCATCTCCAGAGCTAGAATGAAACTTGAGGCTACTCCAGCCAAGACAGACTAATTATTAGGTGCACAAACAAATAATTCAAAAATATTTATTTAACCTTTATTTAATTGGGATAAAATAAACATTGTGTACCACTTTGAGTTCAAATTCAAAAAGATTGGATTTATTACATGCATTAAAGTGATTCATTATTAGCTTATTGGAATTGTGCCTCAATTTTGTTCACCTCTAGACTCTAACATTGGGAGGAGTACCCAGCAGACCACCCCCGAAACAATTGTTGTTAGGTGCCATTGAATCAGGTCCAACTCATAGCTACTCTATACAAAACACAAAATAACTCTCCCTGACACTATCTCATGCCCAGCACTGTTGTCAGTGCTTCTCTGCTATTCATAGGGTTTTTGATGTCTAATTATTTTGGGAGCAGGCTACCAGGTCCTTCTCCCAAGCTATAGCACCTGATACTCCCAGGATCTCTCTCATCCAAGAAATAACCAGGTCGAACTTTGCTTAGCTTCTGAGATCTGAAGAGATCAGACTTTAGGGTTGTATGGTTGCAGGCCCAGAAACAATTAGCCACTGAAAACCCTATGAACAACAGAGAAGCACTGTCAAATATAGTGTCAGAAAAATGAGTTCCCTGGGCTGGAAGGCATTCAAGAAATAACTAGAGAAGAGTTGCCTCCTCAAAGTAGAGTTGACTTTAAGGATGGGAATGTAGTAAAGTCCCTGGTACCTCCTTTTGCTGATGTGGCACAACTCAAAATAAGAAGAAACATAGTGGCTGCAATAACTGACTCAAACATAAAAAGATCATGTGCATGGTACAGGGTTGAATAGTGTTTCATTCTGTTATACATGAGGTCACTGTGAGTGAGACCTGACTCAGTGACACTAACAACAAGACTCTAAAATTAATATGGATTTAAATTATTTTTATCACCGAAGAGAAAAAGTACACAAAATGCATTATTTTCAGAATGAAATCCGTGTGCAATCACTGACTTCCAGTCACTGTCAGCTGCTGTTTTTCAGGATTGATGGAAAAACCTAGAACTGCAACATACAATTTGTGTATCAGTTAATATTCAATTGGCATACTTCAAAATAGTGAGAAATGTTTTTGTCCAATAAGCAAACTGTGCACAATTTAGATTGGGTGAATCTATGTTATATTTCTCTAGCTGCTTGAGAATGTGTGTATAAATGGTATAGAAATTTGTGTTAACTAGAACTTTTTTCCCATTTTTTTCTAGTAACTATGAGTGCCCTTCTCATGATTGGTGCATCACAGTTTTATAGCTGGTTCTCTCTCAATCTAGTTCTATCTACTTTATGAGGAGTCAGTGAACTAATTCATGCACAGATCTTAATACAATATCTACTCTAAAAATATTAACTAAATTTTTATCTATATCCACCCCTATTCACCTATAAATATTAATTATATAGCACAAGATGTTAGACGGGTAAAGAAGAGAGCAGAAGGTAACTGCAAGAGGACTGTGAGGGAAATAAGAAACTACCAGACATCTTTACAATTTTGCTTACTCTGTGGAGGCAGCCAATATGATCCAACAGGAAAATATCTCCCAACTTCCATTATTTCAATTTTCTCATAAGAATTATCTTCATAAAATGCTTGTATGATCACAGTCATCCTAAGCTGGTTCTCTTTTGCCAACAGTGTAAATTCCAAATAGCTTCAAATGATATCCAAAGACTTCTATTCTTTGCCCTTTCCTCCAGAATTATTCCTTCCGGCATCCAATATTTTATATTCTGCCTCAAGGACAATGAAATACAATTGGAATTTTTGGAATGAATGTTCCATCATTTTCTCATATTGTTTCACCTACCTGCAGTGACCTTCTCTCTACTCTGTCCATAAGACTCATACACACTCATCATTCACAGCTCAGCTCCTGTAGGAAACCCTTCCTAAATCTCTGAGGTAGAAATAACTATTTTTTCCCCTGACTGCCTTCTTCATCTACTATTGGCCAATGTCAATCATTGCTCACCTGCTCACATTTGATTGGTTACGTGACTGTCTTTCCCTGTCACCTGTGCCTCTCTTGAAAGTAGCAACTACCTTTTGTTGAGTTTGAATCCCTGGTACCTAGCGTGGTGATTAACAAACCACTGAGAGAGTGGCTTATTAAATAAGTAACTAAATGATTGGGTTAGCTGATCTCTACCTCATGCCTAAAATGAAATTGAAATAAGTCCTTACAGAAGCCAAAGTAATATATAGGAAGCTCCTTCATCAGCATTTCCAACAGAACTTACTAATAAGTTGGACCAGCAGTATAGTAATTGTTGAGAATACTCACTTTATTAGAAATTTTAGAATATGTGATCTGTTGAAAATATTATACTACGGTTCAACAGTAATAACTTCTGAGATTCATTCATATACTCTCCTTAAACACACTGTGCATATTTCTATAACTTTATCTTTAACTCAAGCAGTTTCCTTTGCATGATAGATTCATCAAAGAATTCATATTTAGCAAAATCTGATGCCTACTGCCATCTTTTGAATATCCACAGTGCTTACTAAATATAACATTCATTTTATTATTTTAATATTATCTCAATAGATAGATAGTTATTTGTTGTTAGGTGCAGTCAAGGTGAGTCTGACTTATAGTGACTGTATGTATAACAGAACAAAACACTCCCCAACACTGTAACATGCCCAGCAATATGTCACTGAGCTTCTGCTACTCATAGGGTTTTCTTTGGCTGATTGTTTTGAAATTGTTTCAGGAGTGGGCTCCCAGGTCCTTCTTCCATTTTTAGAGTGCTGGGGATTGAACCCAGGGCCTCAGAGAGCACAGAGCAGCACTCTACCAACTGAGTGGAACCACAGCCCCGTAGGACTTTCGATGACTGATTGTTTTAGGGGTTGGTTTAGCTCAGTTGGTTGAGTACTTGCCCTGCACACTCTGAAGCCCTGGGTTTAATCCCCAGCACAGCAAAAAAAAAAAAAAAAGGAAAAAGGACCTGGCATCCCACTCCCACAACAAATTAGCCATTGGAAACCCTATGAAGAGCAGAGAAGCACTGACATAGTGCTGGCACGGTATCAAGTAATGTTTCATTCTGTTGTACCTAGGGTCACTGTTAATCAGACCCAACTTGAAAGTACCTGAAAACAACAGCAAGATTTATTCCTTTTTTTTTTAAATTCAGTACTGAAGGATTGATCCCAGGGCCTCACTCATGCTAGAAAAGTGCACCGCCACTGAGCTGCACCTACACCCACAGATCCCTTTTTAATTTTTTTTTTAAGACAGGGTCTCATTCAGTTGCACAGGCTGCCTCTGGCTTTAAACTTGCCATCATCCTGCCTCAACCTCCCAATCACTGGCTTTATAGGCATGTGCCATGATGCCTGGACTATACTACCCTTGAAGACAGGAAACACGTTTTATTTTTATCTTGCACAGTTCTGTACTCAGCACTACATACCGTGGCTGACCACAGTGAGAGGCATTCAGTACATGTGTTGAAACAATGATAATATTTACCTGCTAATTATTGGTTAAAATCAAGTATGTAATATATAGGATAATTATATTTTATTTAAATGTAAGGGAAGAAAATTTAATGATAAGAAATAACATAAAGCTTTCTTAGTTAATAAAAATATAGGTATTGTCTGCTCTAGATCTCTGAATTCTTACATGCATTAATTTCCCATAGCTACTGTAACAATCCCCACAAATTTAATGGTTTGGAAACAACACAAATCTATTCTTACAGCTCTGGAGGTCAGCACATTGAAATGGGTCTCAGTGGGCCAGCAAGATGTCAGCAGGGTTGAAGTACACAGACAATTTTGTTTCCTTGGAATTGTTTCCCAACTTCTAGAGACCACCCACATTCCTTGGCTCCTGGCCTTATCCCTCCATTTATAGAACCAATAATGTCAGGCCAAATCTTTCTCATGATGCCAACTGTATATTTATCTCTCTTTTGTGAATTCCTTTCCCAATTATAAAGACTTGTGTGATTACATTGGGCCCACCTAGACAATCCAGAAAAATCTCCCTATCTTAAAGTCAATTGATTAGTAACATAATTCTGTCTGCACCATTAATTCTCCCAATTCAGCTAATCTATTCATAGGAACCAGGGCATGGACATTTCTTGTAGCCATTGTAGAGCCTACCATGCGAGGTAGAATGAACAGAGTAACCACCATGTTACTACAAGAAATGGGGACAGGTTTTTAAGAGAGCTATAAAAAAGGAAACTATGATGGCTTGTGAAATAGAGATAGGGACATGTATGGATGTAACAGGCATGACTAGGTTACAAGTAAAGTCATATTTCTTACTAAAAATTAAATTAGAGAAGAAGCCATAGTTTTAGTGGTCCCTAGTTTAGTTACTACCAGCACAGTAGAAAGAAAGTACAGAGTGAGTCCTTCTGAAACCTAAAACCCGATTAGATCTTTATTCACTAATGATATTTAAAGACCAAAATAGACAGAAACATCATGTCTGATAAGTGTTCCAGAAAACCTTATCCCAATCTGAGAGCAAAAGTTCTAACACGACAATAAAAGAGGAATTCTCTCCAGTTCACTGCATGAGATAACAGTAACCTTAAAATCAAAATATGATTAAGAAAATATTGAAGGTTGAACTTATTTACATGTTTAAAAAATATTTTTTGAGAGAAGATGTTGTTATGTAGCTCAGTGACAGCTGGTCTTAAACTCTTGATCCTCCTTCCACAGCCTCCTGAGTGCTGGGATTACAGGCATGCATCACTAGGTACATGTATTGCTAGAAGAAGAAATTTCCTTTAGAAAGCAATTTTGCAGTATCTTATAAAGTTGAAGACCCACATGATCTATGCCCTAGCATTTTCATTGTAGGATATGCCTAGAAATACTCTCACATATGTGCAAGATATATGAAAGAAGATGACTATCTAAATGTTTTAGTAGTGAAAGTTATTATCATATTATTATGCAACACCTATTCTGTCAGGGTTTTAGCTCTAGCCCGGCTAAAGTTAGGGCCAAACCCTAAACATAATAACGTGGCCGATGTCGGGAAAGAAGGACCTCGGGAGACCTTCAGATGGTTAAAGAAGGACAGGGAAGGTTTATTGGGATGCTCCCCTTATGGAGAGCAAGGAGCAAGCAGCCCCTATAGAGCAAGGCTCTATCCCTTTAAGTGCTGGCTCTAGGCCTGCAGCATAGAATGCTGCAGGCTAAGTGCTGGTACAGCTCAGCCTTAAAGGCACAGCCACAGCCGCTGGTGTTCAGTTGAGGTCCGATGGTCTTGACTCTCGCAGCTCGCCTTCTTTACCTCCCTCCTTCCCAAGGATGGGAGGAGTTGGGAGGCTCTTCGTGGCTTGCTAGATGTCTTCGGCTCTTCGGGGCCCCTGGGCTTGAATTCGCCAGCTTGCTAGATGGTCTTGCTGGAGTAGGGAGCGCTGGTCCAGGTGATGAGGTTCAGGAGATGGTCAGAGAGGTCGGGATCGGTGGTGCTACAGGGATGGATCTGGGGTCCAGGAGCCCTGCTTTTATAGGGCACTGGAGGGGTCATATGGTGGGGTTCAGCCAATCAGGGCACACAGCTGGCCGGTACAGTGGGCAAACGGACATAACTGCCAAGTAGAGACAGTTACTACCTGCAAGGTGGTGAGGGGAGCCAATCAAAATTATGGTGGTTAAGGCTGGTCAAGCTGGCCGGGGGCCATCTTTGCTCACTCGATGGGAGGGGCTGTTTTGAGTGAGTGAGATGAGCCCTGGGGTCAACTAGGGGTCAGCCCCTCAGGCTGTTATGAGGGAACCTAGCTGGGAAATATAATTTTAAAAATCCCCAACACTATTCTACCCAGTATTTTACCTATACTCACACTTGTAAGCTTCACAGTAACTTTCTGGGATAGACCCTAACTCTAGCCACTTTTATAGATGATGAAATTGAGACAGAATTTGCCATGTTTATAAAGTTGATAAATGGTGGAACATGGATTTTTTTTCTTTTATAGTGGTATTGGAGATCAAATCTAGGGCCTTGTCTATGCTATACAAGTGTTCTACCACTGAAATACATTCTTCTTCTTCTTTTTTTTTTAGACAGAATCTAGCTATGTAGCCCAAGCTAGCCCCAAACTCCCAATCCTGCTTCCTCAGTCTTCAGAGTGCTGGCATTACAAGTGAGTGCTACCACATTCAGGTGGAACAAAGATTGTAAAAGCAGCTAGTCTAACCTCACAGTTCATCCTCCTCATTCATGTGTTATACTACATCTTAATCCTACAGGGAAAAATTTAGAAGCATCCCAAATGTCCACTAACAAAGGAATAAATAAATGTTGCCTTATAATAGAAAACTTTGCAGTAGCTTCATCTATCACCATGGATATACTTTAAATCATAATCCCAGAAGAAAAGAAATTAGAGATGAATACAGCAATTTAATATCATTTATATACCATTTTTAAATGAGCAAAATATATTCTACTTTATGTATATGCAATACATTTAAAATGTGTATAAGAATAATAAATATCAAATACTGGATAATTGATAACAAAGGATGTCAACTAAACTTCAATGAAAGTAGGAGAAACATGAACATGAATTAGTTTTACATCAGGGGGAAAAGGGGAAGGAAATAGTGTCAGAAATGAGCACACATGAGATTTCAAATACTGGTATATCTTAAGGTTACAGAGAATCTCAGAAAAAGTCTAGCATAATGTTGATATAGGTCAAATTATGAGACAAATATTAAAATACTTTTGATTATTTTGTGCATATTTCATAATGATACTATTCCTAATAAAATTCATAAAAGAAATTCATCTTGGCACTACCTGTGCAAATTTATCCTGTTTTCTTGACACTTCAGATTTGTGAAGCAAGTTGAAGTCATATTTACAGGGAAGAAAATCTATCAAACCCCATACTTACCACTTATTCATTGTCAAGAATGTTTTACACATGGACTTCTAAATTCGTGGCTCAACACATTGTGAGCTCTGTTCTTTTTGCCAGGATACCTAGGTCAAAAGTGGTGTCAAATCTTAGTGATATGTGGTATTGGATGAGGTCTCTCCACTTCCCATCATTTTTGTCCCTGACTTCTACCCCAGCCATCAATCTGAGTTTTTTGAGGGAGTACATACTGTCTTTTGCCTTCAAATAATCTAATCAAGGACCAGCTCAAACAGTAAAAGTTGTGTAACAAAAAAGGAAAAATCAGCCATAAAAGAGAATAATTTCTACACATTTTTTTCCTGCAAAGTTTCTCTGGTATTATGCTAATTTTCCCATATCCTTCTTAGGAGATTTTGATTCTTTCCTGGCAAGAAGATTAAGGGACAGTTTTACAAAGAAGCAATAGCAATAACAAAGTCTAAATTCATACCACTAAGGTGACCTGTTTAAATGATTCTTCTACAGATAAGTATGATCTACTTCAAGATGACCTACTGTCTACTCCAAGTCCAAGAGGCTGTTGACAGGTTTTAAATAGTTGCATTGATTGCTTAGTTTCTGACTAATCAGCTTCCCACCAATATGACTCATCCATATTTAAGAAAACCTGAGCGTAGATATGATATTCTGTCTCTACCTTTCAAGTCATTTGTAATTTAAAAGAGATGATTTTTATTATGGTAAAAAGTGATACTTCCACAGAAATTTAAAACTGTAAGCAAAATGAATTTTGCTTCCATTGCTCCATTTCAGGGATCAGTGAGCATTTGGGAGATCTTCCCCCCTTATGCTGTCCTTCTTTAAAGTTTGGGCTTTACTTATGTCTAAATCCAAAGAACTTCTTTTACTCTTACATTCATTTCATATAATTAATTCAAATTCTTTTATTTCAGTATATATCCTTTCTACCAATCAATAATAATTTTCATATAGGAAGTAAGTATCCAACATATCTCTGTCATAATAATTTTTAAAATTAATTCATCTTTTTATGCAATACAATATAAAACAAGGGCCTTTACCACTGCTGGGGATCAGAAGGCTGCATTTCTAAGTTCTTCATGTTAACTCCCATTGCTTAGATTTGAAAGAAGCCATCTGTGAACCACAGGTACACAAGAAGGCAATTTTCTCAAATAAGAGTCACCTTTTAACGGTAGATGGCAGGATAGAATCCTGGAGACTCGGAGGGAACTTTGCCCACACACCCAGGGGAGCCGGACCCAACACAGCATGCAACCTTGACATCACACTGTCACCCTGCCCGCGGGACACAAACTGCAAGTTTTCGGGTGAGTCAGCACGGAATTGCTCCCTCCCTCCTGTTGTGGTGGTGGGAAACCAGTGCCTGCAGTACACATCCAGAGCTGAAACGCGGCTCCCTCTCTCCTGTTGTGGCGGGACAGTCATGCAGACACAATCTCCACAGACATACGGGCACACATATGCCTGGACCCCAGACACACCAGAGGGGATCCTAAGTCATCCCACTGCACTGTGGAGAAAGGTGAGGTCTGCGGAGGAGGCTGAGCACCACGCGGACAGAGAGCTCCTTTCTGGCAGAGTCTTGCGGGACAATTAGACACAATAAGAACAGTTTCGAGCACAATTGCCGTGCATGGCAGACCTACTACAGACTCTCTCTGGGGGGGTTGAATATCATCCCACCCACAAGAGGATTTGGTTCTCCCAAGTGGTCTCCCAAGTGGGCGGAAAGCTGCACTATGCCCCCAGCCCATATTTTTACTTTATGACGCAGGGTCTCTCTGGGTTGCCCATGCTGCCTGTGATCTTGGGCTTGCGATCCTCCTGCCTTCGCCCCCAAGCTGCTGAGAATGCAGGTGTATACCACCGCACCTGACTATAAGCGATTTTATACGTGGGTGGGAGCGTGTATGCATGAGTTTTTTTTTTTTAATTTTTATTTGCTTCCTTCCTTGTTTTACTCTTTTCCATCTTTCTATTCTCCTTCTCTTTTCTTATGCTATATATGCATCCTTGTATTCATTATTTTACCATCAGAGCCCCCACATGTCTGTCAGTTTGCCGTGGGGGCTTGCAAGTTGCGATGAGGCTGAGAGCTCTGCCACTGTAACCTTAGACATGAGCAAGGTTACCCAAGGTGGACAGGTTTTCAGCTGAGCTTCCAGACTAAAACAGACTAGGGAGTAGGACCTGGCAAGCCACTCCCGAAACAACTAGCCATTGAAAACCCTATGGATAGCAAAGAAACACTGTCAGATATAGTGCCGGAAAATGAGGCCCCCAGGTTGGAAGGCACTCAAAAGACTACTGGGGAAGAGTTGCCTCATCCAAGTAGAGTCTACCGTGGTGAGGGAAATGGAGTAAAACCCCAGGGTGTTCAATGTGATGATGTGACACCACTCAAAATGAGGAGGAACAACTGTAAACATCCATTAATAATTGGAACATGGAATGTACGTAGTATGAATGTAGCCAAATTAGAAATTGTTAAAAGAGAAATGGATCGCATAAACATTGACATTCTAGGCATCAGTGAGCTAAAATGGACTGGCATAGGCCATTTTGAGTCAGACAGTCATATGGTCTACTATGCTGGGAATGATAAACTCAAGAGAAATGGGGTTGCATTCATCATCAAAAAAGACATTTAAAGATCTGTCCTGAAATACAATGTTGTCAGGGATAGAATAATATCCATACGCCTACAAGGAAGGCCAGTTAATATGACTTTTATTCAAATTTATGCACCCACCACAAAGGCCACAAATGAAGAAAGGGAAGACTTCTATCAGCTTCTGCAATCTGAAATAGATCAAACATGCAATCAAGACATAGTGATAATCACTGGTGACTGGAATGCAAAGGTTGGAAACAAAGAAGAAGGCCCAGTAGTTGGAAAATATGGTCTTGGTGACAGAAATGAAGCTGGAGATCGCATGATAGAATTTTGTCGGACCAATGACCTTTTCATTGCAAATACATTTTTTCAACATCATAAACGGAGACTATACACATGGACTTCACCAGATGGAAC
>VMDO01013940.1:0-56339 GCA_007922755.1 Pedetes capensis | reverse complement strand
AGAATATCACTACCAAACTGAATAAACACAAAGGAAAAACAGCAAGGGAGGAAAATAGGAACAAAATCATAAAACAACAGGGTATTGTGGCCCAAACCTAGAATCCCAGCAACTATGGAAACTGAGGCAGGAGAATCCTGAGTTCAAGGCCAGAGGCAGCCTACATAATTTAGTGAGACTCTGTCTCAAAATAAAAAATAAAACAGACAGGGGTTGAAGTTCAGTAGTGGAGCACTTGGCTAGCATGCATGAGGCACTAGGTTCAAGCTCCCATTGCTGAGGGGAAAAAACTAAAATAAATGATAAACAATTAACAAAAAGGCAATAGTAAGTCCTTTTATGTGAATGAGTAATTTAAATGTAAATGGATTAAACTCATAAAACAAAAGAAAAAGACTGGCTGAATGGACAATAAAACAAAACCAAAATATATACTGTCTATTGGAGCTTTGAAATTTAAGGATACACATAGTCTGACAGTAAAGGTATGGAAAAAGATAGGTCCTGCAAATGATAACCAAAGAAGAGCGGAGGTGACTCCACTTAATGTTAGACAAATAGACTTTAAATCAGAAACTGTCCCAAGGAACAAAGAAGAACATTATTTCATGGTTCACCATATTGTTTCCCATAATGGCTATAATAATTTACATTTTCACCAACAATGAATGATAAAGTAATTTTCATCAGGAGGGCATAAAAATTGTATATGCATGAAACATATATGTGTCTAAATATGTAAAGCAAATATTAAAAGAACTGAGGCAAGAAATAGCAATGAAATAATATAGCAGATTTCAATACCTCACTTTCAAAAATGTATAAAGCGTCCAGACAAAAAAAATAAGAAAACAGTAGACTTAAACAACACTACAGCCTAAATCAACCCACAAAAGACTCCAAATTACCAAAATGATCTTGAGACAGAAGAATATTGAGTCATCACATTTCCTGATTGTAAAATATGTTAGAAACCACTCTAATTAAAACACAATATTATTATCATAAAGACAATACATATAAACCAAGGGGATAGCATAGATAGCTCAGAAATAAATAACATGCATTTGTAATCAATTACTTTTCAAAAAAACTGCCAAGAACACACACTAGGAAAAGGACCATCTTTTCAACAAATACTACTAGGAAAACTGGATATCAATGTACACACACGCAAAAAGATATTGGATTCCTATCTTACACCATGTGGAAAAATATACTTAAAATGGATTTGAGCTTTAAATATAAAGCATGAAACTGTAAAAATCCTAGAGGTAATGCAGGGGAAAAGTTTCTTCACATTTGTCATGGCAATTCCTTCTTGGATATGACATCAAAATCATAGGCAACAAAAACAAAAATAGACACATGAAACTACATCAAATTGAAAAGCTTCTATACAGAAAAGGGAAAAAATAGAATGAAAGGGCAACTGAAGGAATGGGAAAAATATTCACAAACTGTATATCTGATAAGGCATTGATATCCAAACTATGTCACGAATTCTTACATTTCAATTGCAATAAACCAAACAACCCAATTAAACCTAAACAAATATTTCTACCAAGACATACAAATGGCTAAAATAAATGAAAAGATACGTAATGTTATTATCAGAAAAATGCACATCAAAAGTCTAATGGAATTGTATCTCACACTGCTTCTTGTTGTTGTTGGATGTGTCGAGTCGAGTCCGACTCATAGCGATGCTATGTACAGCAGATTGAAACACTTGCCAATTCTGTGCCAGGCAAATGATCTTATTTATGTTTAAGCCCATTGTTGCAGACACTGTGTCAATCCATCTGGTGGAGGGTTTTCCTCTTTTGCGTTGACGTGCCATTCTCCAAACATTATGTCCTGCTCCAGGGATTGATGTTTCCTGACTACATGTCCAAAATATGTAAGACGCAGTCTGGCCATTCTTGCTTCCAAGGAGCACTCTGGTTGCACTTCTTCTAGGACAGATTTGTTGGTTCTTTTGGCAGTCCATGGTATATTCAATAGATACCTCCAGGACCACAATTCAAAACATCAATTCTTTTTCTGTCTCCCTTGTTCAATGTCCAGCTTTCACAACCATATGATGCGACTGAAAATACCATGGCATGAGTCAGACACACCCTCGTCTTCAATGTGACATTTTTGCTTTTCAGTACTCTAAAGAGATCTTTTGCCACAGATTTTCCTAGAGCAATGTGTCTTTTGATTCTTGACTACTGCTTCCACAGGTTTTGATTATAGAGCCAAGCCAAGCAAAATCTTGGACAACCTCAATCTTTTCTCCATTTATTCTGAAGTTGCATGCTGACCCAGTTGTAAGGATTTTTGTTTTCTTGATGTTTAGTTGTAACCCATATTGAAGGCTATGATCTTTGATCTTCATCAGTAAAAGTTTTAAATCCTCTTCACTTTCAGCAAGCAGAGTTGGGTCATCTGCATAACGCAGGTTGTTAATGAGTCTTCCTCCAATCTTGATGCCACGTTCTTCCTCATAAAGTCCAGCTTCCCAGATTATTTGCTCAGCGTATAAATTGAAGAGATAGGGTAAAAGTATACAGCCCTGATGCACACCTTTGTCAACTTTAAATCAGGCAGTGTTTCCTTGTTCTATTAGAACAACTGCTCCTGGTTCGTGTACAGATTTCTCACGAGCACAATTAGGTGTTCTGGTATTCCCATTTTCTGAAGTGTTATCCATAGTTTATTATGATCCACACAATCAAATGCCTTTGCATTGTCAATAAAACATAGATAGACATCTTTCTGTTATTCTCTGCTTTCAGCTAATATCCACCTGACATCAGCAATGATGTCCCTGGTTCCCTGCCCTCTTCTGAATCCCACTTGATTTTCCAGTAACTCCCTGTCTACATACTGCTGCAGTCACTTCTGATGGATCTTTGGTAGAATTTTGCTTGTGTGTGATATTAATGATATTTTTCAATAGTTTGCACATTCAGTTGGATCCCTTATTTTGGGAATGGGCACAAATATGGATCTCTTCCAGTCAGTTGGCCAAGTAGCTGTTTTCCAAACCTGTTGGCACAAACATGTTAACACCTCCAGTGCTGAATCTGTTTGTTGAAACATCTCTATTGATATCCCATCAATTCCTGAAGCCTTGTGTTTCGCCAGTTCTTTCAAGGCAGTTTCCACTTCATCCTTCAACACCATTGGTTCCTCTTCATATGCAACCTCTTGGAATGGTTGGTCATCTACCAGTTCTTTCTTGTATAATGACTCTGTGTATTCTTCCCATCTTCTTTTGATGTTTCCTGCATCATATAATATTTTCCCTGTAGAATCTTTCACTACTGCCACTTGAGGCTTGAATTTTTTCTTCACTTCCTTAAGCTTGAGAAACACAGAGCGTGTTCTTCCCTTTTGGTTTTCTGCCTCCAGCTCCTTGCACATGTCATTATAATATTTGTTTTTGTCTTCTGGAGCTGCCTTCTGAAATCTTCTGTTTATTTCCTTGATTTCATCATGTCTTCCTTTTACTCTTGCTACTCAAGGGCAAGTTCTACTCTCTCTTTTGACATGTAATTTGGTCTTTTCTTTTTTTCTTGTCTTTTTAAGAACTTTTTGCTTCCTTCTTGAATGATATCTTTTATGTCATGCCACAACTCTTCTGGTCTCCTATCATTTGTGTCTGATGCATTAAACCTATTTTTGAGGTGGTCTCTGAACTCAGGTGGGATATACTTAAGGTCATACCGTGGCTCTCGTATACTTATTCTAATTTTTTTCAACTTCAGTTTGAACTTGCATATGAGAAGTTGATGGTCTGATCCACAGTCAGCACCTGGTCTTGTTTTGACATTTTGTATAGAGCTTTTCCATCGTTTCTTTCCACATATGTAGTCAATTTGATTCCTGTATGTTCCATATGGTGAAGTCCATGTATATAGTCTCCATTTATGATGTTGAAAAAATGTATGTGTAATGAAAAGGTCATTGGTCTGACAAAATTCTATCATGTGATCTCCAGCTTCGTTTCTGTCCATATTTTCCAACTACTGAGCCTTCTCCTTTTTTTCCAACCTTTGCATTCCAGTCACCAGTGATTATCAGTATGTCTTGAATGCATGTTTGATCTATTTCAGATTGCAGAAGCTGATAGAAGTCTTCCCCTTCATTTGTGGCCTTAGTGGTGGGTGCATAAATTTGAATAATAGTCATATTAACTAGCCTTCCTTGTAGGCTATGGATATTATTCTATCACTGACAACATTGTATTTCATGACAGATCTTGAGATGTCTTTTTTGAGGATGAATGCAACCCCATTTCTCTTAATTTTTCATTCCCAGCGTAGTAGACCATATGATTGTCTGACTCAAAATGGCCTATGCCAGTCCATTTTAGCTCACTGTTGCCTAAAATGTCAGTGTTTATGCACTCCATTTCTCTTTTAACAATTTCTATGTTTCCTAGATTCATACTACATACATTCCATGTTCCAATTATTAATGGATGTTTACAGTTGTTTCGGGCTGGGATTTAGCTCAGTTGGTAGAGTGCTGTGCTGCAGTCTCTGAGGTCCCAAGTTCAATTCCCAGCACCGCAAAAATGGGAGAAGGACCTGGCAATCCACTCCCAAGACAATCCCAAAACAATTGGCCATTGAAAACCCTATGAGGGTCAGTATGAGTCAGATACCGACTCAACGGCACCTACCAACAACAACAACAACAAGTTTCGTGCCTGCAGCGGTAGCCCTGTGGCATCCAATCCCATCAGATCTTGGAAGCTAAGCAGGGTCAGGCCTGGTTAATACCTGGATGGGAAACCACCTGGGAACACCAGAAGCTGTAGGCTTGGGAGAAGGACCTGGCAACCCCCTCCCAAAAATCAATCTGCCACTGAAAACCCTATGAAGAGCAGAGAAGCACTGACAATAGTGTTTCTCCTGTTGTACAGAGGGTTGCTATGAGTCGAATACCAACTCGACGGCACCTAACAACAACAACAGTTGTTTCTCCTCATTTTGAGTCCTGGCACTTCAGCAAGTTGAGCACCCAGGGGCTTTACTCCATTTCCGTCATCACAGTAGACTCTACTTGGAGGAGGCAACTCTTCCCCAGTAGTCTTTTGAGTGCCTTCCAACCTGGGGGGCTCATTTTCTGCCACTATATCGGACAGTGTTTCTTTGCCATTCATAGGGTTTTCAGTGGCTAGTTGTTTCGGGAGTGGTTCGCCAGTGCCTCCTCCCTAGTCTGTCTTAGTCTGGAAGCTCAGCTGAAAACCTGTCGAGCATGGGTAACCTTGCTAATATCTGAGCTACCAGTGGCATAGCTCTCAGTCTCATCACAGCACACAAGCCCCCACAGTGCAGCAAAGTGACAGATGTGTGGGGGCTCATACTGCTAAGGTAGCTGTTATAAAAATACCCCCAAATATAAGAAGTTTTGCTGGGTTAAAGAGAAATTGGAGCCCTTACACTCTGTTGGTTGTAGTGTTAAGTGGTACAGCGACTAAGGAAGCTATTCAATAAATTGAAATTATAACTTACATGTGACTCAGCAATCCCACCTCTGTATATATATCCAAAAAAATTAAAGTCAGATCCTGAAAAATACATCTCCACTCCCCTGTTTCTTGCAACAGTATTCACAATTGCCAAATATGGAAAAAAGCCAAGGATCCAATGATATATGAAGGAGTAAAGAAAATGTAGTATATACATATAATGCAGTAATATTTAGCTTTGAAAAAGAAGGAAATCCATTTTCAACAACATGGTTTAGCCTAGGGAACATTATGCTAAATGAAGTAACCTAGTCACAAAATTAAGAAAGTAGCCGGGCAGAGTGTCTCATGCCTGTAATCCCACCAAGTGGGAGACAGAAGCAGGAGGATTGCAAGTTTGAAACAAGAGGCAGTGTGCATAATTTAGCAAGACCTTGTCTCAAAGAGTAAAATAATGGGTGGTGTGCAGCTCAGAGGTACAGCACTTGCAAAGCGCACAAGCATGAGGCCCTGGGCTCAAAATAAAAAATAAAATAAAATAAAAAATAAGAAAGTAGTGAGGAGTGAGGGATGGGGGAAATGTGTACCAATGAGTTTGAAGCTACAGTTAGTAGTAAGTGATAGTGTGCTGTTATACAGTAGGATGGCTATAATTAACAATAACGTACAATTGAAAAAGCCAGAAAAAAGAATTTTGAAATTTTTTACCATAAAGAAATTATAAATGTTTGAGGAGTTAGATATGTTTAACTTGATTGAAATACACACACACACACACACACACGCACACACACACAACTTACAACATTACATGTTACTCTATAACTCAATGGCACCTAAAATTAACTATTATTATGTTTAATTTGAATGTTTTTTATTTCAGTTAAAATAAATGTATTTTAACAAGGACAATTACTGCATGACACCATTTAAATGAAGTACCTATAATAATCAGACTAACAGAAGTAAAAGATACAATGGTAGTTTACAGAGCCTTAGTGGTGGGAATAATGGAGTTTTTAAAAAATGTATATGATATTTCAGTTATACTAGTAGAGTAAGTTTTAGAGATCTGCTGTAGAACACAGTGTCTGTAGCTAATGATATGGTATTGTGCGTTTCAAAATTTAAGTGGGTAGATCTCATGTTAAATATTCTTTACCACACAAACAAAATAAAGGGGCACAAAGTGGGACCTTGGGTGTAGATCAATAGCAGAGCACATGCTTAGCATGCACAAGGACCTGGGTTCAGGTCCATGCATGCCAGCACTGGAAAAAAAGTGGACACAAGGCAATTTTGAGAAGTGCCACATATTCCTGTTACATTGATTGTGGTGATGGTATCACTGGTGTTTTCATATTTCCCCACTCTTCATATTGAACACATTAACTATATTCAGTTCTTTGTGTATCAGTTAAGTTCAATAGTGCATCAATAAAGCTGTTAACTTATAGCACTGCAGCTTCCCCTCTCTTATCTATTCCCTGTATCATCCTCTATTTCTTTCCTTTAATTCTCTGTCAGTCATCAAATATTTGTTTTAATTTTTTCCTTTATTAATGAAGGCTGATGGGTTGCAGAGTAATAAAGCTTTTGCTATTTCCATTGTGCAATAATTACATTGCTCTTTGTTACACTTTAAACTTACATAATTTATAGAATATTTTGATTAATATGTAGTAAAAATCATATGCAATTATGGATAATGTTCTCCTATTTCTCCTATACATTTGTATAGTTACATCATATAATTTGAGATTTTCCTCTTCCCCTTTATTCTTCCGCATTATTTCCCCTCCTCATGCCCCTTGCACAACCTTTGCAACCCCCTGCTAGTCATTTTTGTATATCTAAGTATGTATAAGGGCTGGGATTTTAGCTCAGTTGGTAGAGCGCTGCACTGCAGTCTCTGAGGTCCTGAGTTCAATTCCCAGCACCGCAAAAATGGGAGAAGGACCTGGCTATCCACTCCCAAGGCAATCCCAAAACAGTCAGCCATTGAAAACCCTATGAGGGTCGCTATGAGTCAGATACCGACTCGATGGTGCCTAACAACAACAACAACAAGTATGTATAGGGACTGGGATTGAGCTCAGTTGGTAGAGCGCTGCTCTGCAGTCTCTGAGGTCCCGAGTTCGATTCCCAGCACCACAAAATGGGAGAAGGACATGGCAACCCACTCCCAAGGCCATCCTGAATCCATCTGCCATTGAAAACCCTATGAGGGTCGCTATGAGTTGGACTCGACTCGATGACACCTAACAACAACAACAACAAGTATGTATAGGTTTTTAAAATTATTTTATGCCTTTAAGTTAGATTTAACTCCCAGATGTGAGTGAGAACATATGGTATTTTTCTTTTAGGGGCTAAGTTCATTTGCTTAAGATAATATTCTCCAGTTCCATCCATTTTGCTGCAAGTGACATCGTTTCCTTTGTTTACATTGCTGAGTAATATTCTATTGTGTATATATCCAGCTTTTTAATCCATTCTTCTGTTGATGGATATTTTGACTGGTTCCATACCCTTGCAATTGTGAAGAGTGCTGCATTAGATATGGAAATGCAGGTGTCCCTGTGGTATGATTACTTATCATCCTTTGAGTATATTCTCAGGAGTGGTGTAGCTGGGTCATATGTCAGTTCTACTGTTAGCTTTCTATGGTATCTCCATGTTAATTTCCAAAGTGTGTGAACTAATTTAGAGTCCCACCAGCAGTATAAAAGTGTTTCTTTTTATGCCCATCCTTGGCAACATTTGTTATTATTTGTTTTGTTGTATTTGGCCATTCTTACTGGAGTGGGATGGAATCTCAGTGTAGTTTTGATTTTCATTTCCCTAAGGGCTAGGGATATTGAACCTTTTTTTCATGTGTTTCTTGGCCCTTTGGAATTCTTTGAGAACTATCTATTCATTTCCTTTGCCCACTTATGTATTTTGTTATTAGTTGTCTTGACATTGGCTTTTTAAAGTTCTTTGTCTATTCTTGAAATTAGTCATATGTCAAAAGTGTAGAATGTAGATACTTTCCCATTCTGTGGGATCTCTCTTAACTCTGTTGATTGTTTCTTTTGCTGTTCAAAAGCTTTTTAATTTTATGCAATCCCATTTGTTAATTCTTTGTGCCATTTCCTAGGTGATTATAGTCTTATTAAGGAAATGCTTTCCTATGCCTATATGTTGGGGCATGTTTCCTAATTTTTTTTTCTAGTAGTTTTAAAGTTTCTGTTTTATATTGAGGTATCTTATCCATTTCAAATTGACTCTTGTGGAAATTGAGAGATATAGATCTATTTTCAATGTTCAGAAAATGGATATCAAATTTTCCCAGCACCATTTATTAAAGAAGCTATCTTTTCTCTATTGAATGTCCTTAGAACCTTTGTCAAAAATCAGGTGACTGTACTTGCATGTGAGTATCTCTGGGTCTTCAATTCTGTTCCATTAGTCTTCAAGACTATTTTTGTGCCTGTGCCAAGTTGTTTTTATCATGATAGCCCTGTAGTATAGTCTGAAATTAGGTATAGTGATCCTGCCTGCATGGTTTTTGCAGTTTAAGATTGTTTTGTTTACACACACTCTTTGGTGCTTCCATATAAATTTTAGGATTATTTTTTCTATTTCTGCAATGTCTGGCACTGGAATTTTAATGGAGGTTATGTTAAAATTTTTAAATTGTTTTTGGTAGTATAGCCATCTTTATAATATTGATACTCCTGACACATGAGCAAGGGAGGTCCGTCCATCTTCTAGTACCCTCTGCAATTTCCTTCTTTAATGTTTTGAAGTTTCTTTGTAGATACCCTCAGGGTCTTTGGTTAGACTGATACCTAAATATTGAATTTTTAATAGGCTATTGTGAATGAGATTGTTGTTGTTGTTGTTGTTGTTGTTAGGTGCCGTCGAGTCGGTATTCAACTCATAGTGACCCTCTGTACAACAGGGGAAACACTATTGTCAGTGCTTCTCTGCTGTTCATAGGGTTTTCAGTGACAGATTGATTTTTGGGAGGGGGTTGCCAGGTCCTTCTCCCAAGCCTACAGCTTCCGGTGTTCCCAGGCAGTCTCCCATCCAGGTACTAACCAGGCCCGACCCTGCTTAGCTTCTGAGATCTGATGGGATTGGATGCCACAAGGCTACAGCTGCAGTGAATGAGATTGTCGCCTTAATTTCCTTCTCTTACTGTTCACTATTGGTATAAAAAAAGGCTACTTATTTTTTAGTATTAAGTTTGTATCGTTCTACATTACTGAAGGAGTACATTAGCTCTAAGAGTTTTCTAGAGGAAATTTTGGGGTCCTTTAGGTAAAGGATCATTTTTTTTCGATGAGTAAAGATTATTTGACCTCTTCTTTGCCTATATACATCCCTTTGATTTCTTTCCCTTGCCTGATTGCTCTGGCTAGGACTTCCATCATAATATTGAATAAGAGAAGAGAGAATGGACAACCTTGTCTTGTTCCTGATATTGGAGGCAATGGTTTCAATTTTTCCCCATTTAATATGATATTGACTGTAGGTTTGTCATAGGTAGCCTTTATAATATTAAGATATTTCCATGTTATGCTCACTTTCTTCAGAGTTTTTATCATGAAAGGGTATTACATTTTGTCAAAGGCCTTCTCAGCATCAATTGAGATGATCATGTGATTTCTGTCTGCAAATCTCTTGATATGTTGAGTTATACTGATTGATTTTCATATGTTGAACCAGCCTTGCTTCTGTGGAATGAAGCCCACTTGATCACAATGTATGATCTTTTTTATGTGTTGCTCAGTTGGCTTTGCAGAATTTTACTGAGGATTTTTGTGTCAATGTTCATCAGGGAAATTGCTCTGTAGTTCTTTCTTTGAAGTATCTTTGCCTGGTTATGGTGTCAAGGTGATACTCATTTCATAAAATGAATTTGGAAGTGTCCCTTTCTAATGTATTTTATGAAATAGTTTGAGGAGAATAGGTATTAATTCTTCTTTGAAGGTTTGATAGAATTCTGCAGTGAACCTACTAGGACATGGACTTTTCTTTGTTAAGATTGTTTTTATTACTATCTCTATTTTGGTGAATGTAATGGGTCTGCCTAAATTATTTGTGTATTCCATGCTTAATTTTAGTAACTCATATGTGTTTATGAAATTACCCATCTCTTCTATGTTTTTGTTTTTCACAGTGCAATTTAAGTATTCCCTTATGATCTTCTAGATTTTTTGGTGTTGGTGGTTATGACTCCATTCTCATCTCTATATTTTTTAAATTGGGCCATTTATTTCTTTCCTTTTTTGGTGAGACTAGATAAGGGGGAGTCTATTTTATTAATCTTTTTGAAGAACCAGCTCTTTGTCTCATTAATAATTTGAGTTGTCTTTTTATTTCTAATTGTGAAATCTCTGCCTTGCCTTTGATAATTTGTGAGTATTCCTTTTGGGGTTGGCTTGTTATTGACTTTTTAGCACCTTAAGATGTGTCATTAAGTTATTTTATTGGGCCTTCCCTAACTTATTGATAAAGGCATTCACAGGTATGCACTTCCCTCTTAGAACTGCCTTTGTTGTATACCATAAATTTTGTTAGGATGTGTTCTCCTCCTTGCTTGATTGCCAAAAAATTTAAATTTTCTTTCTTATTTCTTTGATGACCTATTGATCATTCAGCAGTGTATTACTTAATCTCCATGAATCTTTAATATTTCTGAAAATTTTCTTGCTTTTGGGCTCTTATTCCATTGTGATTTGATAAGGTACAGGGAAGGATTTCTTTCCTTCTTTTTTGTATCTTTTGAGGCCATTTTTATGAACTAAAGTGTGGTCTAAGAAAAGTTTCCCTGTGGTGCTGAGAAGAATGTATATTCCACCTCTGATGGAATAGAATATTCTGTAGACATCTGTAAGGTCTAGTTGGTCTATGGTGCTATTTTAGTCCATCATTTCTCTGTTGAGTTTTTTTTACTTTGATGACCTGTTTCTTGGCAAAAGTGGAGCACTGAAATCTTCCATAATTATTGTGTCTGGTCCAATGTGTTCCTTTATCTCAAGTAAAATTTGTTTTATGAAGCTAGGTGCACCTGTATTTGGTGAATAAACGTTACAGATTATTATGGGTTCCTGCTTGACTGTTCCTTTTAATCATAGGTAGTATCCTTCTTTGTCTCTTCTGATTAGCTTGGGATCAATGTCTACATTGTCTGAAATTAGTATTACTGTGCTAACTTCTTTTTTGGTTCCTACATGCTTGCTATATTTTTTTCAGCCTTTAATTTTCACCCTTTTATGGTCTTTATGATTGGGGTGGTCTCTTCAATGCCACATATTAAGAATTTATGTTTTTTAAGCAAGTTGGCCATTCTATGCCTCTAGAATGGTGAGTTAAATCCATTTACATTGAAGATAAATATTGAGAGGAGCTTATGACTGTGCATTAATTTGTTTCTATTTTTGACTCATATTTAGTCTATTGGTTTCTTAAGTTCCCTTCTATGTTATTATTCCTTCCTTTGATCTTGTATTTGGGGTTATCTTACCTCTCCTGCTTGTACTGTTTCACTGAAGATCCTCTGCAATGCTGGCTTGGTGGCCATGAATTGTTTAAAAAAGTCAACATCATGGCATGTCTTGAACTCACCATCTATTTTGAAAGATTGCTTCACTGGGGAATGTAGTTTCGGTTGGAATTTATTCTTCTTTAAGACTTAAAAGATGTCTGCCTATGCTTTCTTTGACTTTAATGTTGTTACTGAGAAATCAGCTGTTATTTGGATGGGTCTGCCCTTGTTAGTGATTTGGTGTTTTTCTCTTGTACCTTTTAGAATAGCTTCTTTGGTTTCTTGATTTAGCATTCCAATTATAAGTTGTCACAGGGAAGATCTGTTCTGCTCTGCTCTATCTGAAGTTCTGGATGCTTCATTTTTGTAGGTATCTGTTTCTTATCTTAGGTTTGGGAAGTACTCATCTAAAATCTCTCTGAATAAATTTCCTAATCCTCTCATGTTTTCAGCTCCTTCATGGACCCTTGGAATTCATAGACTGTATCTCTTCATTTTATCGATGACCACTTGGAAATCTTGATTATACTGCTTCACTTTTTTTCATCCTGGCATCTGAGTACATAAGATCTTCAACTTTTTCTTCAGTTTCAATATCCTTTTTTTTTTTTTTTTTTTTTTTTTTTTTTTTTTTTTTGGCTTCATCTAGTCTGGATACTAATCATCTATCAATTCTTTTTGGTATAATGACTCTGTGTATTTCTTCCATCTTCTTTTGATGTTTCCTGCATCATTTAATATTTTCCCTATAGAATCCTTCACTACTGCCACTTGAGGCTTGAATTTTTTTCTTCATTTCTTTAAGCTTGAGCAAAACAGAACATGTTTTTCCAATTTGGTTTTCTATCTCTAGCTCCTTGCACACATCATTATAATATTTGAATACTTTGATAAGTGTGGGGAAGACAAGAACTTTCTAGGTACTTGTCTTTTATCCTAGCATGATGGAATGCTAGCATAACAAACATTTGGTATGAAATAGCAAAAGAAGTGATGAAGGCTAAATAAAAATATTATTAACTGAAATATCCAGCTTATAATTTAAAAAAAATAACTCTGACTAAGAGCCTTAACTTCCTTGGCCTTCTGTTTCTGGGAGAGCTTAGGTAAAGTAAAGGACATCTACCACAAGCCATTTGTATCCTGGCTAGTTGACGGCCGAATGTTGGAATAAATCAGCCAACCAAAAGCAGTTCTGCTTTATGCTATCATAGTCCCTGTCTTGGGCATAGTCATTTGCAGATCTTTGTTACATTGAGATGTACAGAATCACATTTTCTTTGATGAAGAGGGACTAAGGTAACTGTTGTACAGAAGCTTGCTCCACATTTTTTTTCTCCACAGATATTTCCTACAGCTGAACGTAGGTGGGGCCTAAATTCCTCTCAGTGACATTAATTTTATTCTCAGCAATCAGTGTTGTTGCCATAGTCCAGATTCCAGATCTGGGGTCCAATGAAGTCTAGATTTTGAGCACTCAATCACACTTAAGTTCCTTAACTCTTATTGCCCATTGATGGCAGGAGTTGTTTCACTCACTTTTGTGCATTTGAAAAGTCCTCCCAGAAAAAAAATAAAAGAAAAATCCCCAGAGGGTGATCCTGGAAAGTTATATAACAGCTCAGCTACAGCATAATTTACTCCTTTTAGTCTATATGTAAAATATCTCTAACTATTGGGATGAAGTACATGACTCCCCATTACATATATTCATGTTACAGTGTCCTTAGGGGACTCTTGGTCTGCCTAACTACCACATGTGATGGCTAACATACAATCCACTTATAGCTTTCAGTTCTGTTTTTAGTGTATAACACTGGCCTACTCACCCATATTGACACATGAAATCCCTAAAAACATTTTCAATATTCATAAAGTCCACACCCAGACATTTATCACTTGGCTTGGGAAGAATAGATAGAGTCTCTCTGTGGTTTCTCTTGGTTCGGCCAGGCAAGGCAAAGCTTGCAACTCAAAGCCAATAGCAGTATATACATTGATACAAAAATACAATTAAAAACTATCAAATCTCTAACATTTACCTTATAGTATAATTTTCAGCTACATTTTGACATATTCAATGTCCTTTGTCCCCAGAAGTATCAAAATCCCTGTGACACCTATTTTAGATGAACCACTGGTGCTGACAACTGTACTCCTAATTTTTCTGAACACTTTTCAAAGGAAGAAGCCATATTCAGAGACAGCGCTGGGACAGTTGCAGTAAAGAAAGAAGGCAACTAGCCATTTTATTTCTAGCAGAATATCCTCTTATTCAACAATTCTAATATTTATAATTTGAGAGAGAGGCACCATTAAACTAAATTAATGGTAGATGAGGTTGCTGTCATGCATTGAAAATTTTGTAGGCTTCCATAATTCCAAGTGGGCCTGACATAAGATGAGATATTGTGATGGCCAGTGGCCTCCTATTCTACATGGAATGTCTACCTCAGCCAGAAATTGAACAGGAAAGCTGCTTGAGATTGGCACCGGGGACAGGGCTAATTATGATAAATGTTACCAAGCTCCCAGTTAGAACCTGAATATACCACCTGGAAAACTCTCCATTGTTTCTGGAAAAAAAATTCAGAACATAACAGAGAAACTTTCCTTAGCACGTTTTTTTTTGGGGGGGGTGGTGGTGAGCAATTCATCAGTTACAGCTTGACCAGCTATTCCCAACGTCCCATGAGCAAGCCATTCAAATGAGAAAAAACAGCTGGTAATAGAACCTATAAAAAAAATCACACTCTGGCATGGGTGATATTTTAACAGCTCTCATTCATTTTCTCCACACACCCCTTGGCTAATATGATAAACACATTTGCATGAGGGTGTTTGTTAATGGCACACAATGACAGTTCATTCCTATTCCTGGGCATTTTTGATGGGCCTTCCTGTGACAACATAGAAAAGTAAGAAATTTGGAGATTTCTAGTCAATGCATTGTTGTTGTTGTTAGGTGCCATCGAGTCAGTATCTGACTCACAACGACCCTCATACGGTTTTCAATGGCTGACTGTTTCGGGATTGCCTTGGGAGTGGATTGCCAGGTCCTTCTCCCATTTTTGTGGTGCTGGGAACCAAACTCAGGACCTCAGAGACTGTAGGACAGTGCTCTACCAACTGAGCTAAATCCCAGCCCAGTCAATGCATTAAGCACTGAGAATGACAATATTCTGCAGCAGAGAATTTTTCACTATTTTTTCCAGTTACTCAAGAGGTTTTCTAGTTACCACTCTTCACATATTACCACCATATTACCATATCCTCTTGTACTCTTCTATCCTCATCAAGTGGAAAATAAATAAAAATTTAACATAGTGTTTAACCATACAAATTTCACTACCCAATGTCTTGAAGTTCAGAGTGAAGGAAGAGTTAATTTTTTACAAAAATTATAGCCTTGTGCTTCCCACTCCTAGATGCTTCCTTGCTATTTAAAAAGAGACTTGACATTTCTAATTAGAAACTTTTACATCCAGGCAAGCGGAATTTACCCCCAGCTGGGAAAACATGGCTTAGTAAGAGTTTGACATCAGCCCTCATTGATTTGAAGATTATCTCCAGTTTGAAACTGAAGAGCCTCTGGGAGATTGAGGAGGGGAAACAAATGTGGGAAAATGTGTGGAAATGCTGTCTTTGACTTCTGGGTTAGGTGGATAAAATCTGGCAAGGAGTAACTTGGGAACAGAAATCATTTCTTTCTTCCCCCTACTGTAGCCTTCTTCCCCTATCTTCTTGTCAATATTTTCAGAATCTGAACTTGCTAAAGGAAGGGCAAAGAACTTGTTGTTTATAGTCACTGTCCAGATTTGTGTTGTTTTAACCTTACCAACAAAATGGCTTATTGCCTTGTGGTTTATATAGACTTGGGGATGTGACAAGATGTTTGAGTTAGATGGGTGAAGAACTCAGGAAGGTGAATGACCTTGCCATAGTTGGTTTGTGCTACTATAATAAAATACCATAAACTGAGTGGCTTATGAACAATAGATACTTATTTCTCATCCTTCTGGAGGGTGGAAAATCTAATATCAAGGTGTCACCAGATTCAGAGATGGGTAAAAGCTCTCTCTATATTTTCAAGATGGCACCTGGGAAGCTCTGTGTTGGAAGGATGACCTCCATGCTTAACATAGAGGAAGAAGCATAAGGGAAAAAGACCTAGAGGCAGGGGGCAGTGGAGGAGCATGAAGGGACGAGTAAAGATTGATCAGTTATTACTAGGATACTGTTAGGAGCAAGATGCCCTGGGGCTATTATTGCACAGAAGAGTGATTATAGATAACAATTATGTACTGTAAATTTCAAAAAGCTATAAGAAATAATTTTAGAAGTTTTTACCCTAACAAATGATAAATGTCTGAGTAGATGGATATGTTGAATCTAATAATACAATGTATCCCTTGATCAAAATATCACATGTACCCCATCAATATGTACAATTTTTTTTGTGTTTTTATGTATCAGTAAAAATAAATTTAATTTTAAAAAGATGTTGATCTCATTTAATTAAAGGAGTTATTTCACTTACAAATAACTAAGTCCATGAGAGCTAAGCCCATGTCTACCCAATATCCCCACTGTCTAGTAGAATATTAAACTCATATTAGTGATTAAATGAATATTTGTTAAATGGTTGAATATGAGTATGTGTAAGGGTTCAAGTTAGATTCCATGGGCTAACAACAGACTCGGTAGCTATTTAAGAATAGTATATCATGTTTTTGATCTTTTCTGTGTTCTGACAACCTGTTAAGGGGAAAAGGAGGATCACACAAGGTTTTCTAATTTGTAAATTAGAAGATGAAGATGGCATCTGTTTTATTTATACAGAGAGGAGACTTTTTGTCTTAGGCATAGTGTTGAATTGTACTGTCTCTGAATCTGATATTTTACAGTACTTTTTGAAGATGGTATAGAAGGTAGATAGAAGGTGGCTAATGCTGGTGAGGAAAAAGTATGATTCAGTGTATATGTAAGTATATTTTGCACAGGACACTTCTGGACTATGGCTATATTCTAAAAAATAGTATACATTTGGAAATAGCATCAGGGATAATTTTTAAAAGGAATTTCAGATACTTTATAATGATGATGATATCTTAGCAAATGACCTT
Organism: Pedetes capensis; assembly: GCA_007922755.1. Classification (NCBI taxonomy): domain Eukaryota; kingdom Metazoa; phylum Chordata; class Mammalia; order Rodentia; family Pedetidae; genus Pedetes; species Pedetes capensis. Next base: position 39,199 of record VMDO01013940.1, on the reverse strand, counting down.
GGTGGGAAGCAGTATAAATTATAATTTGGAAAAACCAAGGGATGAGGATTCATGTTAGGGCTATTATCAGTCTGCCCATTTGGGAGGGCAGGCAAACTTGGGACAATACTTCCTTTTCCCCTGTTGATGTGAAGATAAGAAAGGCTAGGAGAAAGGTGGCAAGACTGTGTAGTCAGCCAAGTTTTTCTCAGAGGCATCATCCTTCCTTTTCTTTTCCCTTTGCCCATTGATACACCCTTCTCTTTCAAGTTCTTAATACTCTGCTGCTTTCTACTTGCCTCTCTTAATTAACCAGGAAATAATCTGATCACTTTACATTCATTACATTCCTATGATGGTTATTTTTCCTTCCAGGCACTATTTTCAGTTCACTTCTCTTCAAATCAATGACTATTGAGCATCTACTGCATAAAAGGCACCAACTTGGCCAGATATGACAGACATAAAGACTAAAAGGTGTCATCCTTGAGAAATAAACAACTTATTTAAATGGAAGAAATGAAGGACACACTCTAGTATAACTCATCAACAAGTCAGTAAAACATTCTACCAATAAAATCCAAACAAAATGTAATAGGTACATTTGAGAGGTGGATTATTTGTGGAATGATGCTTGCTTAGATGTGGGTTATTTTTGAATTGAGAATTGAAAGTTTATTACCCATAAAATGCAGATGTTGGAGAAGGACATTCTGAGGAGCATGAACAATACAGGAAAGGTATCATAAAATCAAAGTGCAAAACATACTTCAAGAACTTTCAGAACTTCATGTACCTAGAATGTGGAGTATGTGAAGAGCATGCTGTAGGAGATGCTAAAAAGAAATACAAGTAAATACACTGGTTTAGATTTTATTCTTTAAGGAACATGAATATTTGAAGATAGGGGTTCTAATTTAAGAAAGTATGGCTGATGGGACTAACAAAGTTAGGTCACAGTGAGGGAAACTGAGGAATAAGAAACAGTTAAAAAGCTATTCTAAATATTTAGGTGACACACAATGATGTTCATTACCAGTTTGCTGACAGAGAGGATGGAAAGTTAGGTCAGATAAAAAAGTGAAAGTAGAAGATCTATAGAGTACTAGCTACTTAGTGGAAGTGTTAGATGAAGGAGAGGTAGGATTTGAAGATGATATTATGATATCACTTCTGATCAACTGGGAGAATAGTAGGTAGCTCATAAAGTTGGAATCACTAAAGCAGTCAGAGGAGAGAGATAATGGGGTCAGTTTGCAACATGTTGAAATTGTTACTTGGATATTCAGATAGAAACATCCAGGAGGCAGCTAGAAATGCATGCATTGTGATTTCCAGAAGACAATCCACAATAAAAAGATATAGATTTGGGAGATGTTTTCATAGATGTAATCTATTGTCCTGTAGAATTTGTGACATCACTAGGAGCAAGGGTCTACTGAGAGAAGGAATGACTAAGAACATTTCCTTGTTGAATTCCTATATTCAGGCAATAGGATAAGGGACAAAAATTCAAAATGGATATCACGCATGAAAAATCAAAGAAATTTCTTGATAAATGACTACTAGCTGTCCACATGTTCCCTGAGGTCAGGAGCTGTGTTGTGTCAGCACAGTAATTTTGAAGATATACTTGATGAATGAATGAATGTCGTGGAAGCCAAAGGGGAAGGTTTGACTTTAGCACAACGGACAAACACTGTCAAACCTATGCAGAGGTAAGGGCAGAAACCGGATTAGAACAACTCGAGTAGTGATTTGGAATTGGACACAAAGTAGAACTGTGTATAAAGTACTCCATCAACAAAGAGTTGGAGTAAAGAGAATGAGAGGTATAGAATTTTTTTTTCATGGAGAGGATTATATATGACACATTACACACAAAATAAATATCTCTTGATTATCTACTTCACCTAGATACTTTGCTAAATTCTAGAAAGTTTTAATTAAAGGGATATTTGAGTGAATTTTCATATCAAAAAGAAGGAATCAAGGTAAATCAGAGAAAAGACTGAAAATGTAAGAGGAAGAAGGGCTGATGGGACAGATCAAGATAGAGGAGGCTAGAAGAACTGAGAGGGGGAGAGGAGAATCAACGATTAGTCTTAGTAGAGGAGGACACTTCTCCCTCTGAAACAAGAGGTAAGAATGAATGGAAAGAAAGGGAATCTATGGGAAACTTTTGAAGTTAGATCACTCAGAGTTGAAAGAGTTCATTTGAAATGGTTGTGTTTTTTCCTCAGAGAAGTGGGTAGAAGAGGTCATTTGCTGATGTTTACAACTTGGAGGTCTTAAGAAAAGTGAAATATCCTTGGTATGTTTACCTTGAAAACATCCTCATGTGTGCTGGACTGGCAAAAAATAAAAGGATTGCCAATTAGCACTAATGGGTCAGTTCAGGTGGGAAAAAAGAGCTTATGTAAAATAATTGTATTAGTGAGCTTTCCATCACTATAACAAAAATCTGAAGCAACTAACAAGGGGCAAAGGTTTCTTTTTGATCACTTTTTTTGAGTCCATGATCATGCCCCATTATTTTGGACCTTTAATAAGGGAGCACATGATAACAGGAGTGCATGTAGAGCAAACCTCTCACCTCATCAGCAAGGAAGAGGAAGATAAAGAGATTGGGATGACACAATGCTCTTTGAGGGCACACTTCCAATTACCTAAGGACCTCTCATAAAGCCTCACTTCCTAAAGTTTTCACCACCTCCCAATAGTGTCACTCTGGAGACCAAGCCTTTAACACATAGGTCTTTAGGAAACACATGCAAAGCATAACAAGAACCTCTCATGATATTCACATAACTCTCCCAGGAATGATTAGCTCCTTAGGAGTCAGAAGAGAGTAAATGCATATTTAACTTATCTTGGTAAACAACTTAATTTTGACGTTTGGTAGAAGCAACATTTTTGAAAGACAAAAGAGTGAGGAATTTAAGGTTACTGATGAGAGAAAACATGATTGAATATACTTTTCCAGCATGTTCCAATGTATATGTCATGATATACCTGGAAGATGAGGTTGTAGTTATAGCACTCAGTTTATAGATAATGAAATTTGGACTTATAAAGTTTGTCTAAAGTTTTGCAGCTCTTGTGAAGGGGAGTTGGTGTTCAAGCTCTTGTTTTTGTTTCCAAATGCCATGAATGTTAAGTATTTATCAAGAAAATGAAGTATATTGATTTTCTTACTGTTAGAGATCTTACTAGGTGGGAGTAGCATGAATAATTGAGGGTATTTGGGATGTACACAGACTTTTCATTTGTTCTTGAAAGAGTTAAACACCACCCCCTTAATACCTCTGAAGGTATTTCCTTTATACCAAATGGTGTAAGTCAAAGAATGAATAAGTTCATTCAGTTTCCTGTTTCCTTCCACTTGATAGAGAGTTGTATTTTAGTTTTCTTGAACTATGAAATCAGAAGACTTGGCTTTTAAGCTTGCTGCAAACTAATTGTGAAAACTTGCATGATTTATATAGCATCTCAAGACCTCAGGTTTCTTTATTGAATGGAGACAATAACTACCTAATAAAATTAAACTCTATGATATCTGTCAATCTGCTAGTGGAGTGTAACATGTATAAACTCATTAAATGCCATTATTATACCAAAGTGTCCATCATCATTACTGCTATTTTTGCCCCTACTTTATTAACACTAACCTTATCTTCTCTGATTCCTCTGTTCCAGGATTCTTATGTGTTGGGGAATATACTTTCCAGAATTTTTATCATACACCTTCACAATCTCCAGGCCTGGAAAGCAATTCAAAATCTTTATAGTCTAAAGTCTCAAGGTGCCTGAAGACACTGCATCTTGGTTATTTGACTGGGGCTCTTGATGTTTGCAGTTGGGGTATGAGAGAAGACAAGTACTTCGGCTGTTATTTAGTAAAGCACAGGCAAACTTGGTTCTAGAATAAGGCAGAAAAGTACAGTTGGTTGCAAAGGAACTTCATATGCTAGAGGCTAAAATCTGAGATCTGTGCTTCTATTAGCTTGTGTAGTGTGGATGATGATTACTGGGGTCAGTATAAAATATCCACAATGATGGGAAAGAACTAAAATTGCAAAGATAAAGTGATGAAAGTTTCATCATCAATCTCTGCTTAAAAGCATTTAAGTCCTTTCTTGTTCTAGCTCTTCCTTTTTTTTAGCCTTATCCCTGCTTCACACTTTATACCCCAGCTGTGAAGAATTCTTTGCCTTTTCCTTGTGTACACTACACAATGGTTTTCCCCACACTATGCTTTTACTCATGTAATCTAGTTGCACTGACTCTACACCATCCTTCTCCTAGTGCCCTTGAACTTCTACAATAAGAAGCAGTTTATGTATCACTTCCTCCAGAGAGATTAACTTGCCTTCTACTCCCTATCCCCCAGACTGGATTGGACACTAAAATATGTTATGCATACTCACACTACTATAATTTTGAATCATTTGATCAGTGTGTCTTCTTCCTCTAGACTTCAAGCTCCTACAGGGCCAGGGTTTTCTGCTCATACCACTTAGCATCACATTTAGCACAGAGTTAATACCAGTAAATATATGTTTAGAAAACATAGGAGTTTGCATGTAGTATGGAAATAATTTCATAGGACACTTAATGTGCATTGGATGACAACTTAGTTGAAAGCCTTATTGGATTATAGCAGTGATGTCTCTTCATGTTTTCTCAGTCTTCATAGTTTGTTGCTGATATAGCATGGCTGTCTGCTCACAACTTAAACAAATTATTTGGAAATCGCTTACAAGGCATACATTTTTCTTTATAGTCCTTTGTTCTTCAACCTCTGGGGATATGTGAATTGCCATTTGCTATCTAGTTTGGGACAAAACCCCAAAGAATGCAACCTCCTACAAAACAACTTAAAATACACATATAATATTTCAATGGCAATATTTCATTGTATAAGTTAAAGCCTATTTACCTGCCCTCTAATTGCCAATAACTCTCCATTAACTCTTCCCTTTCCATAGTCACTAGACAAGAAACAGGGAACAGTGATGCTCATAACATGACCCCTGAGTCCCTGTGGCTTCATGAAACCTACCTTCTGAATCATGTAAAGAAAGTTCAAGCTCTATTCAGTCTTGTTTCAATATAGAATATATTCTTTGTTCTTGTTCTTTGAAAGTTATCTCATGCAGAATGATAATTATCAAGTAGAATCTTGGGTAAACCCCATTCTTTGACCATGCCAGAAAACAGAATTCTTTAAGCAGGTCTGATGACAGTAATTGGATTATTGTGTAGAATTTAAATAGCATACCAAGTGTGATTTCTGACTTTAATGTTAGTAACCTAAATTCTGTCTTTTCCTTCAGAGAGAGAGTTATTTTAAGAATTAATTAACTGATACCTGAATCACATCTCTGGTCTCTCTGAGAAAGGCACTAGATAAATGCAATGCCACTAAATGAAGCAGGTATCACTTTTACCCTCTAGTTACCATTGAAAAAAATTACAGTTTTCATCTGTGCAATACAGATATTTTTCCTCTAGAATTTTGAAAGGATGTCTTTCATTGTGTGCTTTTCCTAAGCTCTGTGACTGACACTAGATTATGCTGTATTGGGGAGTGAAATGCATACTTCTTACTTAAACAACCATGACCCTATATAACAGGGTATGGTTACTTTTATGGGGATTATTTCCTTCTAGGCACTATGCTTATTCCTGGAAACTGTAACATTAAATGTCCCTTGGCTCAGGTGTACACTTCTTGCCCAACCAGCTGAGTCCAGGAGATTAGTATAAATTGAGTTGCCAAGGAGCACCTCTGGGAGAACAGCTTTCAGAGAATGGGGTCTGGACTAGGCTGACATCCCACATGATGTCTACTGAAGAGATAGTACAGATGGATTAAGTTATGTAGGTTTTTGTTCCTGAGAAATTGGAATCAGGACCAAAAGTTCCAACTGGTCTCTTTTTAACACTTGAATTGGGACATAGTATGTATCTGAGATGGCTTTGGCTATGTGCACAAGGTGCAGTAAAAACCAGAAAGGAGGGGGAGGGAGGGAGGGGAGAAAGAGATAGAGATGAGAGAGAGAGAGAGAGAGAGGGAGGGAGCGAGAGAGAGAGAGAGAGAGAGAGAGAGAGAGAGGCCATTTATCCCCCCAAAAAAGAGAGAGATAGAAGGAGTCTTTGTTCCTTGTTCCAGGTCCTCATGAAACTTACCTATGCTCCCTAACCTAGGATCTATGACATACTACTATATTCTTCTAATGCTTTCCATCACCTTTTTTTGTGTAGGCCAGTTTAATTGACTTTTTCCTCCTTGCTTTTTACTTGCATATGAACTGTACATAAGGTAGCCACTGGATTTTCATCTTTGTTTACATGGAGAAAACAAAAGCAAATATAATACAAATATTGAAAATGGGTGCATATTTTATATTCAAAAATTGTCTAGTGCTTATAAGGTTAGAATGATATAAATCACTGAACTTTATTCATGAACTACTTTGTAGAAATTATGAAAACAAAACAGATACTCACTTTGCCTTTTTACCTTAACATTGAGAATTATGCTTATTTTTTCACTTTTCTTGGAATCATTGTCTCTTCAATCTATATGCTGTGGGACAGTACATTTTATGTTTCTCTCTCTCTCTCTCTCTCTCTCTCACACACACACACACACACACAAACTTACTCATTTACATCCTTAGTGAAGATATTTAAAGGTCATTTTGCCTTTATGATTTTCGTACACTGTTGCTAGATACTGCTGATCTTTAATTAAAAGGTCAGATCCCTCGTCTTCCTCCAATGACTTATGATTATTTTCATTACCAATGCGCTAAATTTCTATTATTTAATAAAGCTGGATTCAAGTTATCATTTAATCTCTAGGGCTATGGAAAGATTTATTAATTATGAAGGCTAAATAAAACTGTGGATATTGTTTTTGTTCCCATATACCCTCCATTAATTAGTATTGTTAGAAACCTCCAAAGAACCTTTTAAGCAGTATCTTTTTTCTATATCCTTTTGTCCATTGGACAGCCATCTTATCTTAAATGGCTTTGTCCTAAGAACCAACAGCTGAAGCCATATTGGGCTTTAGTGCCCAACTCATTCCCTTGGAGCATCATTTCACTTCCAGGCCCATTCTATGAATTTAATGCTTTCAGGTTCCTCCTGGCTATTGCAGGTGCTACTTTTTCTAACCTCTACCCTCCACCTGGGTCTCAATATATGCCACTTGGCCCACTTTCTCCCATAGCCTGATTCAAAATCTTTGTGGCTGATATCTCACCTCATGGGAACTCTGTTCTCTCGATTGTGCTCCTACTATAAATCAATTCTCATGATGGTGTCTGCAACTGTAGGTGATCTAACAATTCTTTACCTTGGTGAAATTGAAAATGAAGTTGGAATTAACTCCTTTCTCATTGTCATGTGATGGCTTAACACATAGAAATAAATGATAATAAAAACTTGGGAATTAGCGATCTATGGTGGGCCTACATGGGTTCATATGAGATTTTATGCTATGTAAAGTATGAAGGTAGGAAAGTCTCTCCTCTCTCCATCCTACTTTTAACTCTAAGAAACAGATAGAAGTGACTGTGTTGGTACTGGAAGAATAGAGATGTGATAGTTGGAAATAACTCTCTTGCTCTACATTGACACTTTAGTGAGGTCTTTTCTCTATGTCATAGTTTAATTCCCTTGGGGCTAGGGATATAGCTCAGTGGTAGAGTCCTTGCCTATCATGCTTAAGGTCTTGGGTTCAATCCTTAGCACTGCAATATAATCTCATAATTTAATTCACTAATTCATTCAACAAACCTATCCTGAGCATCTACCATATATTGCTAGGCATAGTGTTAGCTGATATGCCTGTAATAATGGCTAAAATACACACTTGTCTCTCAAAGAGTGTGCAGATATGGAGGGAGAGGAAACACTAAAAATTGTCCTGGTATCATGTCAGGTTATTGTTTCTGTTGATGGGAAAAACATAGATAGTTGAGTAGGAGTTAGGTCATTTGGGCTTATGTGTGTGTGTGTGTGTGTGTGTGTGAGAGAGAGAGAGAGAGAGAGAGAGAGTAGAGAGAGAGGAGATAGAAGGAGATAGATATAGAGAGACAGATGTGGAGAGAGAGATACAGAAATGTTTTTGGTAGAGGAAAGAGAATTTACAAAATCTTGAGATTCTCTAGAGAACAGAAATTCATTTGGTAGGGCTAGAGCATAGACTATAAGGGTAAGCAGACATAGGCAATAAAAGGAGCTAAAAAGAAAAGCAGGGCTCAGAATGTGAAGGGCTTTTTATGCCACACCAAGGGGTTTGAACATTATCCTGAGGACAATGGAGAACCTTTGAAGGACAGTAAAGAAGGAAAGTGACATAATCATTTCATTTTAGAAAAGTCACTTTGGGTTGTAAATATTGGACAAATTTGATTGGGGCAGAGAAGAGGCTAGAAAATTAGGCAGAAGGCTGTTTTAGTTCTCCAATTAATGGTAGTGGCAGTGAGAATGCATAGGAATGAATTGATTTCTAAGATAACAGAATCAAAGTATAGATCTGAGAACCATTTCCACCAAACATCTACAAAAATAGGTGGAACAAAGTTGGTGTTGAATGAATATTTTTACATGTGAATAAATCAAAGTGAACTATTGACATTTATTAAAGCCTGTGTGGGAATCAGTATATAAAAAGAAGAGCAGGGGACTCAGAATTAAGTCTGAATCTCTGCTCATGTTTACAGAAGGAAAAAGCAGATGAAGAATCTTGAGGGAATATCACAGAGGTAAGATGAGAACCATGGAGAAGGAAAGGAATTGAAGTGGAGGCAGCAAGTATGGCTTTCTCCTTCAAGATGTTTGGTAGTTTGAAGAATATGTGAAAGGACTCAAGGAGTAGAAAAACCCAAGGACAGGTTATTTTAATGAATAAACATGAGACTTTTTATACTCAATATACTCAAGTGCCAAGACAATAAAGTTGCAGGAGCCAGGTAGATAGGAATGTGTCATGGGCACTGTGGGAGGCTGTATAATGATCTCACAATGTACATAACCTAATTCCTGGAAACTATGAATACATCACCTTATCTAGTATTCTATTCTGAATGTTGGTGCCCTGCCCCCCAAATTCATGTGGTGGTATATTGATATCCCACCAACTAAGGAGATAGTACTAAGAAGTAAGACTATTTGGGAGGTGATTAGGTCGTGAGAGCCCCCATGAATGGGATCACTGTTGTTGTTAAGTGCCATCAAGTTGGGTCTGACTCATAGTGGCCCTGTGTACAACAGAGAGAGACACCCCCTGACACTGTGCTACGCACATGATCTTTTTATATTTGAGTCCAATGTTGCAGTCACTATGTTTCTTCTCATTTTGAGTCATGCCTCATCAAGAAAAAGAGATCCCACAGTCTTTACTACATTCCTGTCATTATGGTCAACTATACTTGGAGGAGGCAACTCTTCCTCAATTGTTTCTTGAATGTCTTCCAGCCTACTGACCTCATTTTCTGGCTTTATATCTGGCAGTTCTCCTATGCTATTCATAGGATTTTAAATGGATAATTGTTTTGAGAGTGGGCTGATTAGTCCTTCTCCCTAGTCTTTCTTAGTTTGGAAGCTGAGCTGAACCTGTACACCATGGGTAGCTCTGCTGGTATCTGAAATACTGATGATATAGCTTTCAGCATCACAGCAACATGTAAGCACCACAGCACGACAAACTGACAGGCACATGGGGGATGAATGGGATTGTTGTTGTTGTTAGGTGCCATTGAGTCAACTCATAGCAACCCTATGTATAGCAGATCAAAACATTTCTCGATTCTGTGCAAGACACAAAATCTTATTTATATTTAAGTCCATTGTTGCAGAAACCATATCAATCTATCTAGTGGAGGGTTTTCCTTTTTATCATTGACCTGCTACCCTCCTAAACATGATGTCCTTCTCCAAGGATTGGTCCCTCCTGACTACATGTCCAAAATATGTAAGACTCTGTATAGCAATCATAGCTTCCAAGGAGCATCTGATTGCACTTCTTCTATGACAGATATGTTGGTCCTTTTGGCAGTCCATGGTATATTCAATATTTGTCTCCAGGTCCATAATTCAGAAGCATCAATTCTTCTCCTGTCTCTGTTGTTCAATGTCCAGCTCTCACAACCTTATGATGCAACTGAAAATACCAAGGCAGGAGTCAGGTGCACTGTTGTCTTCTATGTGACATCCTTACTTTTCAATGCTTGAAATAAACCTTTTGCCACAGCTTTTCCCAGAGCAATGCATCTTTTGATTTCTTGACTGCTGTTTCCATGGGTGTTGATTGTAGAACCAAGTAAAGCAAATTCGTGGACAACCTGAATCTTTTCTCCCTTTATTGTTAAGTTGCATACTGACCCAGTTGTAAGGATTTTTATTTTGTTGATGTTGAGTCACAATCCAAGCACCCTTATCATATAAGCCCAAGGGAGCTTCATTTTTTTTCTTTTTCCCCTTTACTGATAAATGTTGATGGGATACAGATTAATATAGCATTTTTCTTTCCATTGTGCAACTATTCTATAACTTTGGGTTACACTTTCATCAACTTACAAAGTTTATGGAACTTTTTGATTAATATGTACCAAAACTCATATGCACTTATGGGTTATATTCCCCTATTTTTCCCATGTGCTCATGAAGTTGCATCATTTATATTGAGATTACCTCTTCCCCTTTATCCCTTTATGTTGTTCTGCTCCCCTTCCTACCTTCCACAATTTTCATTTACCTTTGCTAGTACCTCCCTTCCTTCTTTCTATGCTGCTAATAATTTCCCTTCTTTTTATTGTGTTGTTGTTAGGTGCTCTAGAGTTGGTGTCTGACTCATAGTGACCCTACATACAACAGGGAAAATACTACTGTCAGTGCTTCTCTGCTATTCATAGGGTTTTCAATGGTGAATTGATTTTGGGGGGGGGTTGCCAGGTCCTTCTCCCAAGCCTACAGCACGTGGCATTCCCAGGTGGTTTCCTATCCAGGTACTAACCAGGTCTGACCTTGCTTACCTTCCGAGATCTGACAGGATCGGATACCACAGCAGTACGGCTTCAGACTTTCCCTTCTTAGCTAAGTCTGTTTTTTCTATATCTGCTTATGTATAGTTTTTTTCTTCCTTTAAGTAAGTAACTCACACATATGAGTTATAATATAAGGTATTTCTCTTTTTGAGCCTGTGATTGTTCACTTAAGATGATATTCTCCAGTTCCATCCATTTTGATGCAAATGATACTATTTCATTCTTTCTATTGCTGAGTACTATTCCACTGTGTATATGTACCACAATTTTTTATACTTCTGTTGATGGGCATCTTGTTTGGTTCCATATCCTTGCAATTGTGAAGAGTTGCTGCATTAAACGTGGGGATGCAGGTACCTCTGTACTATGATGATTTGTCTTCCTTTGGGTATATTGCTTCCTTCATGTGAAGATGCAACAAGAAGTCACCATCTATAAATTAGAAAATGGGTCTTTGCCAGACACCAGCTCGATGGCTCCTTGATCTTGGACTTTCCAGCCTTTAGACGTACGAGAAAGAAACTGTTATGAGCTACTCAGTTTGTGGTATTTTGTTATAGCAGCCTAAATGATCTAAGACACCTGGAAAAATTTTTTGCAGGTGTGATTAAGTAAAGAACCTTAAGATAAGTGTATTTTTCTGGATTATCTGTGTGGGCCCACTGTAAACAAGTTGTTGTTGCTGTTAGGTGCCGTGGATTCGGTATCCGACTCATAGCGACCCTCGTAGGGTTTTCAATGGCTGACTGTTTCGGGATTGCGTTGGGAGTGGATTGCCAGGCCCTTCTCCCATTTTTGTAGTGCTGGGAATTGAACTTGGGACCTCAGAGACTGCAGTGCAGTGCTCTACCGACTGAGCTAAATCCAAGAGAGAGATTTAAAAAGTGAGAGAAGACTGTATGATGAAGAAGGCAGTGTCAGACTTAGAGACAGATGTGAAGGTGCCATGCCACTGGCTTTGAAAATGGAAGTAGAAGTTCAAAAGCCAAAGAATGCAGATGGCTTCTAGGAGCTAGAAAAGACAAAAGAAACAAACAAACAAAACCCCAAACCCAATGGGGGAAAAAAAAGACCTAGAATTTCTTCGGTAGCCTTAGAATGGAATGTGGCCCTGCTGACATCTTGATTTCAGCCCCTTGAATCCTGTGTTGGACTTCAAATCTCCAGAACTGTAAAAGAATGATTTAGTATTGTTTAAACCAGTAAGTTTGTAGCAACTTGTTGCAGCAGCAGTAGGAAACTAACACAGGCACTGATTGAGCTGTGTACTTTGATAGGGAAAACTGTAACGTCTTGTGAGGCTGGAGAAAACTGAGAGTGAATGATGCAACAATGGAATTTTTTTGGTGTAAAGGCTAAAGGCGCTGTAATTGTGTGTCCAGTCAGGCTTTTTGTGATTTACTGGTGACCTCAACCCATGGAAGGAATCAGGCCTACTTATCTCAAAAGTTATCCCAAAAGTTAAAGGCAGGCATCCTTGATTGTGGTTATTTTTCTGTGGTTTGGTTCTACTTTAAGAAAACATATATAATGATTGACATATCCCACATTGATATTCATATTACTAATAAGAATTCTTTTTTAAAAACCTGTGGATATTCTAGTACACTTTAAACTTCATGAAGACAAAGAATACATATCTTTTTTACTGTTACTTCCCATGTCTAGCACAGTGCCTGGCATGTCACAGACAATAAATATTTGCTAAATGAATGAAAGAAAGGTTCTACTACACAGGGTCTCCAAAGTATTATGGAATAGTTAAAATATATTTTTATTTACAAAGAAGCTTTCGTGAATGCAAATTTTGTATAAAGTGAAGGATGCTAGCAATTGGATTTATCATTTATTCAACATATTGAGTATTTTTGGCTTTCACATTGTACTCTAGAGATAGGAGTACAGCAATGTACAAAACTGAACCCCTTCTCTCGTGCAATGCTATATTATTTTTAGGGAAGACAGAAAATAAAAATGTATACTATGGCTTCACAAGCTATTTTGTACCTCCTACAAAAAGATGTCATTTTTTTATCCAATACTAATAGGATGTGAGCTTTGAGTGATATTCTCAATAAGTTGGTTTGAATTATACCATCCATACTCTTATCCAGACCCCATTTCCATTAGGTTCTGCCTGGGAGTGGTGATTTGATAAAGGAGGAAAAGTAGCCATTTGTTGAAGGCATTCTATGTGCCAAGCACTATGTCATGTGTACTCGCTCGCTCTCTTGTACTCTCTCTCTCTCTCTCTCTCTCTCTCGCTCCCTCTCTACCTCTTTCTCCCCTCTACCTCCATCTCTCCCTTCTTTCCTATCATCTATCCACCTGAACACATTCCTCATTTACTATTTGAGGATAAAGTTACAACATACTTTATTTTCTGTGATCCTGAAGAAACACATGAAGAAACAAGCTCAGAGACACAGAGGAACTCTTCAAGACCACTCAGCTAGTAAATAGTGGAGGCAGGATATGAACCCCTGCTCACCTCCTGAACCCATCACAGACATGCACTCACATCACTATGTTTCCCCCAGTTGACACTGAAAATAGGCCCTGAACTTTTTCACCTCTATTTTAACAAGGTATAGTCAAAGACTCTTCAGTTCTAGCAAGGCACTATCCTTACAAAGTCTAATTTCTGAGAGAGTGGCAGGTGTGGGAGATGAAGGAGTACTGAGGCTATTGAGGCAGAGCTGGCCTAAGTCCTAATTAGCCTATGCATCAGAAGGATATTTCTGTAAGTCTTCTCACCCAGGCATACATTTCTCTAGGCTTCCTCCCTGTGTCACAGACTTTCCATTTGCTTTTACATGGTGGCTTTCCATATTGCCCAGTGTCATTCATCAGCTGGCCCAGGCCCCTGTTGCAGTGCTATGATTGCAGAAGCATTACAGTCTGTACCTGGTAAGGAGCAGAGGTTGGTACTCCAATGTGAGAGACAGCACACTGCTTTTAATTAGCTGCAGCTGATTTCCCATAACCTGGATACAGGGCTGCTCTGCTGACGCACAGATCATTTGAATAACAGGCAGCATGGACTGAGAGCTCCTGTCCCCTGGTGGGAGTCTGTCTAGTTTGAGCTAAAGAAGCTGATGTGATTAAGTGTGGGGCTTTTGATTAGGTGGACTTTGACAAGGCTTATTTGATTGTGTCAGACTGGGGTTTCTTGAGGAATTGCCTCTGTCTCAAAATTGAACCACAACTTGACATGTCTGGGAACTTGGGATTTCCAGGCTGTGAGGCTGAAGGAATTAATTTTAATTGGCTAAAAGTAAAGATGGAGGAATTCAGAATATCACGCAAGCCCCTATTATCTCAGCCAACCATTTGTTTTCCTATCATGGACTCTAATTTAAATGACATCCACAGGCTCTTGAAATCATTTTATAATATTTGCACTGCATTAGGCCTAAGAGTTAAAAATGTACCTGGCCAGAGGTAGTTCATAGCCTCACACTACAGGCCTCATACTTGGGTCATGTTTCAAGCCAGCATCCATAATAGAGCCTCTAGGCAGGTCATCTACAATAAGACAATGGAAGGAAAGGGGGATGTTAGGAATGGGTTTCATGTTTACGGCATGTGCAATGAATTATACATTTCACTAAATACTGTAACATCATGCCCTATCTAGGGAAGTGAAAATATGTGGGAACTGCCATAAAGATCGAGATCGTTATTGTTGTTGTTAGGTGCCATCGAGTCGGTATCCGACTCATAGCGACCCTCATAGGGTTTTCAATGGCTGACTGTTTCGGGATTGCCTTGGGAGTGGATTGCCAGGTCCTTCTCCCAAAGATCGAGATCAGTAGGGCTTTAATTACTGCAAAGCTGCATCTTGTTGGCAATCCAAAAGAATTCCCAGCCCACCTCCCCTATGATACTGAGGACAGAATCTTAGCATTGTGGAAGATGGGGCTTCTGTATGTGTATATTTTAAACATTTAGTCTTTTATACAAACAGTAAAATGCTACATCAAAAAACCATGACATTGTACACGTACATGTGTGCGTGTGTGTATACATACACACGTATATAATTTTTATTTGTCAATTTCACATCAATAAAATGACTTGAAAAAGTTTCCCTAGACAGTCCAACTCAGTACTTAACCACTGACAGGGCCCTTGGGATAGTTTGGGGAAAAGATGCTGCTCTCTAAGGTAGAGGAAATTGATCTCATATTGTAGGCACCTCTACTTTGGGTGGGCTGGGATTTAGCTCAGTTGGTAGAGCGCTGCACTGCAGTCTCTGAGGTCCCAAGTTCAATTTCCACCACCACAAAAATGGGAGAAGGGCCTGGCAATCCACTCCCAAGGCAATCCCGAAACAGTCAGCCATTGAAAACCCTATGAAGGTCGCTATGAGTCGGATACTGACTCAACGGCACCTAACAATAACAACTACTTTGGGTACCAAGTTATTCATGCCTACCTCAAACCTCTTAAGTAGACTCAGGCTTGCATTGAGAAAATCCCATAATGGTCTTTCACCACCAGTAGCATCTTGCTAATGGTATAGCACCTTGAACATGTTGTTTATAAAAGAGCATACGTAACTATTGAATAAAAGCTATTTTGAAGAGGAATGTCTATGATACTCAATTCTCTGGGCGATTCTGTAACAATTTTGCATCAGATCTGTGTGGTTGTCTTTCTGCTACCATCTTATAAAGGGCAAACGCCTTAAAAAACATAGAAGCTGTGATGATTCATCTAGCCTACAATTCCACCAGTAGCAGTCTTGGCAATAGACAGATTGTGGGGTCTCATAGTTACTTGTATGGTATCCTCCTAGTGTTTCTAACTTCCTGCAAGTTTGGAGAAACAGCCAGCCAACATATACACTTTTCCATGCTTCCCTGGTCACAGCATCTTTCTTATGAATTAAAATTAAGAAAGATTAATTAGTTTGCTGCTGTAGAGCATGTGGAAGATGGCTGTTCCCACAATGCATGTAGAGAGGGGGCTACAGGACTGTGATTCATTGCTCTGTCAGCAATATGAGATACACTGTATGAAAATGCCATATAAATGCAAATACAAATACAAACACCACCTATCCCTGTGGGCTAGTGATAAGGTGCTCATCCAGATGAGACATTAAGATTTAAAAGGAAAAAAGTAATAGCTGGGAGGGGAAAAAAACCCACAATTACTCCTCAAAGTTTCCTTTTTAAGAAAGTCATTAAAGTACTTACTCTCTCCCTTCCCTCACCAATGACAGTTATTCACACAGCCTTAATGGATAGACTTTAGTCAGAGATGATGCATTTGTGACTAATTTAATTAGGAAGAATACAAATTTGGAAAAAGTTCTGGCAGATAGGTGATTTAATGTGCAAAGGAATATGTCTTCCTCAGAGATGAGTAGCTCACAACAAATTTGCCTCTGATAGGGGCTTTAGTTATTGACTTAATAATGAATTTGGATCTTGGCTTTGTATAATCCCTTACATTCTTCAGGTGCTTTAAACGGAGAGAGAGCAAGCAACAAGGCAGACCTGTGAAGCCTTAGTCCTGTGCTTGGTACTTCTTTCCCAGGGAGAAGACAGATGTTTCAGTGAGCGTTTTTTTTTTTTTTTTTTTTTTTGTGTGTGTGTGTGTGTGTGTGTGTGTGTGTGCTTCTTGACTGAGTTGCTAACTGATGGCTTACTGTTGGTATGAGAAGTCACTTACAATGAACGTACAAAGAGAATGAATAATGGAATTATAGTATTTTAGAGCTAGAATGGCCCTTAAAGGATTTTACCATTGTTCCAGAACTGATAAAGTTAGCTGAACTCTTTAAGCAGTGAAGCTTTTCAATCCAACCTGTATTCTTATATATGAACATGAAAAGTCCTGATTGGGTTTTGTCCAATCTACAATCACAAACATTGGATGTCATGTGGGTAGACCTTGTCCTTCCTAACATCATCTTTAATGCACAGGGACTTCCCCAACAACCTATATTTCCCTGTATAACCCATTGTAGAGGTGATATTCACTGACTTTTGGAAACTCTTTCTGAACCAGTTTCTGTTATCTGCCTGGCTCCTGTATTGGACCTCTATGTCCACTACTTTAGTTTATTGGTTGAAAAGCTGTCTCAGAGTTTCAGGTTTAGAATATGGCCAGGAAGCTTAATTTTCAACTTCTGGGAAGATGTGAGTCTTTTCCTTATGACTCATGAGCAAGAAAAAAATAGCAACAATGTCATTCATACTATCTTAGTGCCATCACTTCCCTCTGCTTAACACTTACAATGGCCTCTGATTGTCTATTGTATTTAAGCAGCATTGGTCAACTTGGCACATAGGACTGCCACCAATTTAATTAACTTTTCATCACCTATGTCAGGGATCAGCAAATGTGACCCATGGGATGTTCAACAAGTTTTATAAATAAAGTTTTATTGGAACACTGGGTGTTTATTTGTTTATATAACTTCTCTCAATGTTTTCACACTATGAGCATAGCTGAGTAGCTGTCATAGAGATTATAGCCCACAGAGCCAAAAAATATTTTCTCACGGGCCCTTTACAGAAGAAAGTTGATGACATCTGCTCCAAATAACTGAATTTTAATTAGAAATATACAACACAACCATATACGGAATATTTTATTTTATTTTATTTTGCAGTACTAGGGATTGAACCCAGGGCCTCGTGCTTGCATGCTCTGCAAATGCTGGACCACTGAGCTGCACCCACAGCCTATTATTATTATTATTATTATTATTATTATTATTATTATTATTATTTTTACTTTCTGAGACAAGGTCTTGCTAAGTTATGCAGACTGCCTCCTGCCTCCACCTCCTGAGCTGCTGGGATTACAGGCGTGCACCACCACGCCTGGTTTATAAGGAACATTTTAAGAATACAGATTGCTCAGCCTGACTTTGTTCCTATTAAATAAAAACACTGTGGATGGTTTCTTGGCCTTATTGTTATAAAAAAAAGTCCAGGTGATACTGCCATACCTTGGCTAGGAAGTGTTATTTTCTATGGACATTTTGAGATGCAACAGTAGCTTATGAATATAATTTGGGTTGCATTAAAATAGCAGTGCAAATTTCACAAATTCTTGCCAAATTTCTGGCATAGGATCTGGAGATCCCTTTCAAAGGCACATGCAAGTTATAGTTCAGAGTTCTTAAGAGGTTTTAATATGTCATTCTGAATATGTTTGCCATTGATTATTGCTATCTGTCACCAATTTTCTCTAAATATGAACTATACCTCTTTATGCCTATCAAGTACCATCTTTCCCACTGTGTATCTGCTACATACTGCTTTGTCTGCCAGTGACCATTGTCTTCTGTCATAACTGATGAACTGTTATTGTTGTTAGGTGCCACTGAGTTGGTGTCTGACTCATAGTGACAACAGGTGACAAATTATTGTCAGTGCTTCCAGGCTATTCATAGGGTTTTCAATGGCAGATTGATTTTGTTATTGGAAATTTGTAATGTACACCTTAATGTGATTCATTCTGACATGCTTTCCATTGTGACATTTCCATATATGCATTTTGTTGTACATTATTCATATATGTTCCCCCTTCCCCTCTTGTACACTTCCTCCCCCCATCTTACCCCCCATCACAGACTTCTCTACCATTTACTTGTCTTTTTATGGTAATATTTTTCTATATATCCTTGGCTTCCAGTTGTGTTTAAGATAGAAACTTTTCCTGTAGTGAACTTTCTTTTTACCTTGTCAGAACTATTACATGAATTTTCTAGACCATCTATAATAATACCATTCTTAGCTTTTTTTATTATGATCCAACATTTGTATAGGATTTTTTCCTTCTTATAATTTTGATTCAGCTCCCATATATGAGTGAGAACATGTGGTGTTTCTCTTTCTGAGCCCGTGTTCGTTCACTTAAAAGAATTTTCTCTAATTCCATCCATTTTGCTGCAAATGGCCTTATTTCATTTTTTGATTTCTGAGTAGTATTCCATTGTGTGTATGTACAATAGTTTTTTTTATCCATTCTTCTGTTCAAGGGCACTTTGGTTGATTCCATATCCTTGCTATTGTGAAAAGTGCTGCATTGAACATGGAAATGCAGGTGTCTCTGTAGTATGACGATATTTTTGAGAGTGGGTTGCCAGTCCTTTTCCCAAGCCTACAGCACCTGGTGTTCTAAGGTAGTCTCCAATCCAAGTATGAACCTGCTTAGTTTTTGAGATCTGATGGGATCAGACTTCACAGCAGTATGGCTGCACTGTGTTTCATTGGCAAATTAGAATAGATTAACATCTACCCCCAAGTTCTCTTATATTAGAGGCCTACTCATGGATGGATGCTGATGCCCAAAAACCAAGAGAGATCTTAGCAAACACTTCAACCTTTACATGTTCTCCACAAGTCAAAGTATGAATTCAATATGGACTAGGGCAAGAAAAATCTTTTGTACTCAAAAGTCATATACTCTTTTTTTCTCTGATGTTTGTTGTGTCTGGTGACTCCTTCACTTAGGAAGAAGGAACTTCTAGAAGGTTTTCAGGTCTAAACTAAATAGCTTTACTTTACCCATACCCTAGGTATAATAAACTATGTCAAAATCTCATTTTAGGCTCATGCTGGGAAAGTTAATACTTTGCTGGCCACTAGCTTATACCATGTAACCTCTAAAAAGTCTTTCTAGCAAAAATTCCAGTTCTGTAATCTATATTTAGTTGAGAGTTTCAGAATGTTTAAATATACATTTATTTCTCTTAGGGTATGTGTCACACAGTCCTAAGGAAGTTATCTGGGTAGATACACTGTTGTCTTTAAATGAATAAAAACAATGAAAAATGCCAAATAAATTATGTTGAGATACTATTAAAGTTGCAAGTATGTCCAGGAAGCTGTTAAGGAGGCTTAAGGAGTTTAGAAAACATTTTAACTGAAATGATGGGGATATTTAACCTAAAGAAGAGGAGGCAAAAGTGAGATGTAATAGGATGTCTTCAAATATTTGAAAAGGATGCTGATGGAAAGATTTAACTTGTTCTTTATAGCTGAGTTGAACAAGACTAGGGCCAGTGAATGAAAACCAGAATAAGAAAGAGTTACTTTATGAGATTAGAAAAGACTGTTGTGAGAGAGAGTAAATTTACCTGCATTCTGTTTTTCCTAGTGACACCTGGCTGTCCAGGTTCCTGGGATATAGCACATAGGACTCCTTCACTGGATGTGAGGTTTACCTAGATCCGTAGATTTCAAACTGTGCTCTGAAAGACCTTAAAATGTTCCACATCAATGCATCAGAAGTAGGTATCCCAGTAAGGAGTAGGGAGGGTACACCAATATGATAAAAGTAAATTTATTATAAATCTCAGAATAATACTGTAGTGTCATTCTTGACCAGCACTACATCTCCAACCTCGATGAGCATCACTTGGTACATAATAGGTGCTTGGTAACTTAACAATGAATAGCTGATTGAAAGAGTGAATGAGAGGAAATAACTCATTACTAGTAACAACAGAAAAGTAATAGAATATAAGAAGAAAAAAGGAATGCAAGCAATGTGTGTGGGGGGAGAGTGGATGGAGGAGCAGTGAAATTGTGACTGAAGATACCTAGGGTAGAGGAAAGCAGATTTTGAAATGAGTTTGAAATTTGAAGGAGGTGGAGACCAGCTAAGATGGTGGAGAGATAACACCTGCCTTGAGACTTGGAGAAACAGGAGTGCTTAAACAATGGCTTACAACTCATATCGATCAGTTAGAACAAGAAGTTAGAGAAGAGGAAGAGGTAGAAAAACAAAAACCACAGGTTAGGTGAATACCACCAACCACAGACAAATTTTAAAAAGGGAGAAAGAATCAGTGTGGCAGGTCAGAGAGTGTACCAGCAGAAATGTGGAGATTTGTACAGCAGAAAGAGAAAATTATCATCTGCACAGAACTAGGCCACCAGAAAACCCACCAGCAA
Organism: Pedetes capensis; assembly: GCA_007922755.1. Taxonomy (NCBI): domain Eukaryota; kingdom Metazoa; phylum Chordata; class Mammalia; order Rodentia; family Pedetidae; genus Pedetes; species Pedetes capensis. The sequence continues at coordinate 18,225 of VMDO01013940.1, read as the reverse complement.
TTCCTGCAGCATGACATGGACTGCACAGATAGTGGAGAGAGTCTGGGGGACAATGAGATTGGAGTCCAAAGTGGAGAAGCAGTAGAGAAACTGCCTCAGATGATCCCGGATCATCTGGATTGCAGAGCAAGAGCATATAGCCCAGGGAAAATTTCACCCGGATGTCTAGAGCTTGGATCAACCACAGAGCGCAGCCTTGTCAGCCTGCCAATATCCTGCCAATAAGACACTAGCAGCACTTCCCACGGAGACTGACTGATGAGTGAGTCCTGGACACCAGGTAAAGATGGTGCCAGCAGTGTGGCCCACTATACCCCACCTCCAGCCAAAGAGCTCCTGTCTGCAGTTTGTGATAGGAGAATGGAGGAGCATGAGTCCCACACAGGAGTGCAGGTCTCAGATCCACTGGTGGTGGCAGGATGTCATCCTGCCCACTGCAGCATGGGATTGGCCAGCGAGCATGGTGGGGCTTGGTACATGCGAGAAGGCAGAGGGCTCAGCAATGGGAATTGGCTCACCACCATCTGCTGCCACCATTTGGGCTGCACTCTCTTAGCTGAAACCTGTTTGCATGATCTCTGTGGGGGAGACAGAACTCTTGGAAGAATGGCAGGAAACACGCTGCCCCTCTGCTAATGCAACACAGACAGAACACCCCACAGGGTGGGTCACCAAGAGCACTCTGATTCCTGGTCTAGCCCGAGAGACTGGCATGGACTTTCTGACATCATCCCCCACGAGAGGGACTCTGTGCAGAAACCCCTCCCCCAGACTTGCCAGGTTTCAGTGAGAGAGTAGACAGGGAAAATCCCTTTCCCTGCAGCAGACCAGAGAAATCTCATAATAACACTGTTATCACTGTTTAGGAAATTTTACACAAGAGAAGAATGAAAATGGAACTATAGGTGGAGGCACCAGTTGCGACACAGCTGAACAATAATCCAGTATGGCTTTCCCAGATAGTAGTAGGCAGGATCGAGATACTGTGGAGCAGTGGGCAAGGATGCTTGCATAAGGGAATTGATGCAAGGCCCTCTCAGATGGTTGATGAATGCTGCTGATAGGAGGGAAGGTGGTTAAACCTGAGGTCTCTAGGTAAATGTCTGGAGGGATTGTTCTCTAAGAAGTGTTCAAAAGGGGGACTGTGATGGTGTATAAGTAAGGCACCTATTCTTTCATTCTTTTGTTTGTTGTTGGGCTTTATTATATCCTTCTCTTTCTTTTCCTTATTTCCTTTGTTATTTTTATCTTCCCTTTATTATTTTTAATCCCAGTGTATCCCACTTTTTCATTTTCTTTTTTTTTCCTTTTTTTCTTTTTTCTTCTTTTTTCTCCATCTCCTCTCTCCCTTTTTCCCCCAGTAAAGAAGTAATGATGGTTGCCACCCTGGTTCCCAGTCCTGTTGGAAGTATGAACTAGAGAGAGGAAAACTGAAGGATGGAGAGTCCAGGGCATGGTGAAGAGTGACACGAGCTAATGGCCCCCTGAACCTAGAACATCTGGTCCAGAACAAGGCTCATCTGGGGTCGAGTAGGGCTTGTGATTTGGAATAATAGTGCCACAGACTCAACAATCTATGACATATGGTGTAGGCTGTAGAACAATTTGAGGCTGGGAACACAGAGGATGGAGAGAAATTGAGGGGACAGTGCTGAATACAGAGTTTACAGCAGAACCTAGACATTGGGCACCAAGCCTGCAAACTATGGGGCAGAGGTTTGAGAGAAAAGTGCCAGTGACTAATCATCACCCAAACTCAAAGGAATGCCAGAGGGAGAATATCTTTACAAACATAGGAGGAAGAACCTAACTCCCAGTCCAATCAATGCATAAGCTTCAGCAGAAAAACACACAAAACACGAAAGGACACACTGGATATGAAGATCCCATAGACCAAAGCCCCTCAACAGATAATATGAAATAATCCTGATTTCTAGAGATGTCAGAATCAGAATTCAGAATATTGCTTATAAATATGCTAAGATATATCAGAAATAACACTGCCAGTACTCTTGAGATCTTGGATAAGAAGGTATCTCATTTGGAATCTGTATTCTCCAAAGAACTAGAAAATATTTGAACAAGCTAAGCAACAATCCTTGAGATGCAAGGTAAGCTGAATGAAATAAACATTTTGATAGAATCCTCAGCATCCAGACAAGATGAGGCTGAACAAAGAATTTCATGTACAGAGGAAGAAGTACAAGATATTAGTTACTCACAAGCCAAGATGGAGAGAATGATGAAACAGTATCAACAAAATCTCCAATAGCTTTCAGAAAAAATGAGAAAATGAAACGTAAGAATTCAGGAAGTCCATGAAGCAACAGAAAACAACACAAGATGGCAATAAAATTTATTCCAAGAAATAATGCATGAAAACTTCCCAAATCTAAGATAAGAGATGGATACCTATACAACTGAATCATTCAGACCCCCAAATACAGGAGACCAAAACAGATCTTCCCATGATACATAATCAGAATGCTTAATTTAGAGAAGAGAGAAGAGACTATGAAAGCAGCAAGGGAAAAGCACCAACTCACAAAGGCAAATCCATTAGCATAACTGTGGACTTCTCCACATCAATGTTGAGGGCTAGAAAAGCTTGGACAGATATCAAGCAAGTTTGGAAAAAGAATAACTTCCAACCAAGACTATGATCCATCAAAGTTATCTTTCAAAATAGTTGAGGAATATGAGAAATTCCATGATATTGTCCTGTTCAAATGATTTGCAGCCACAAAGCCAGCGTTACAGAGGATCCTCAATCAACTACCACATATAGGGGAGATAAGACAACCCCACATAGAAGGTTGAAGAAATGAACCATTAACAAGAGAAGAAATCAAAAAGAAATAAGATAAATATGAATCAAAAACCAGTAAAAAGCACTGACTTGATGCATAACAATAAGCATTTTTCAATATTACTTACAATAATTACTTACAATAATTATAATATTTCAAAAATCACAATGTAAGTGGTCTTAACTCACAAATTAAGAGACATAGACTGGCCAAGTGATAAAAAACATAATTCCTTTATATGTACCATTCAAGTGGTTCACCTAATCCACAAAAAACTATAAAAGGTTGATAATTAAGGTTTGGAAAATAGTATATCAAACAGAGGGAAAACAAAAAAAAGCAACAGTTTTGATACTAATTTCAGATAGATTAGACTTCAACACAAAACTAATTAGAAGACAAAAAGAAGGGACACTACATATTACTAAAGAGAACAATCAACCAGGAACCAATAATGTTATTCAATATATATTCTCCAAACGCAGGGCACCTACCTGCATAAAGCAAACTTTATGAGAAATAAAGGAACATATTGGGCCAGGCACAGTAATTATGGGAGATTTCAATACCCCACTTTCACCAAGTGACAGATCATCAAAACAAAAAAATCATCAGAGAAATGATGAGCTTAATTTGCGCCTTAGACCAACTGGAACTTACAAATATCTACAGAATATTCCATCAATCTGATGGGGAGCACACATTCTTCTCAGCACCACATGGATGTTTTCTAAAATAGGCCACATTTTAGTACTCAAAAATGGCCTCTACAAGTACAAAAAAGTGGAAATCATCCCCCATACCATAACATATCACATCATAATAAAATTAGAACTCAAAAATAAGAAAAAACTTCAGAAATTTTATAAATTCATGGAGACTAAATAATACAGTGCTGAATGATCAGGGGATTATTGAAGAAATTAAAGTGGAAATTTAAAAAGTCCCTGCAATCAAATGAGGATGAAAGCACATGTTACCAAAACTTATGGGATATAGCAAAGGCAGTTCTAAGAGGGAAGTTCATAGCAATGAGTCCCTTCATCAATAAGTTAGTGAGGGTCCAAATAAGTGACTTAATAACACATCTCAAGGCACTAGATAACCAGCAATAAACCAATCCCAAAAGGAGCGCTCAATAGAAATTATCAAGATCAAGTCATAGATATCCAAATTAGAATCTAAAAAGATGATTCAAAAAGTTAATGAGACTAAGAGCAGGTTCTGTTAAAAGATTAATAAAACAGATGCACCATTAGTAAATCTCGCCAAAACAGAAAAAGAAAAGGCCAGTATAGTAAATAGTAGAGATGAGAAAGGAATCATAACCACTGATTCCAATGAAATCCAGAAAATCACCGGGGAATACCTTGAGAAAATGTATTCCCCAAAATATGAACATACAGAAAAAATGGATAAATTTATTAGCATATTCACTTTACCAAAAATTAAGCCCAGAGGACATAGGCAATCTAAACAGACCCATTACATATGCCAAAATAGAAAAGATAATAAAAAGGCTTCCAACAAAGAAGAGCCCAGGCCCTGATGGGTTCACAGCAAAAGTCTACCAAACCTCAAAGAAGAATTAATACCAGTTCTCCTCAAATTATTTCAAAAAAATAGAAAGGCACTGAGCACTCCCAAACTCATTTTATGAAACTACCATCCCCTTGATACCTAAACTGGGCATGGATACATCTAAGAAAGAAAACTATAGACCAATTTCCCTAACAAACATAGATGCAAAAATTCTCAACAAAATCCTTCCAAACTGAATTTAGCAACAGATGACAAAGATCTTTCATCTTGCCCAAGTGGGATTGAATCCACAGATGCAAGGCTGGTTCAACATATGAAAATTAATCAGTGAAATTTGACATATCAAGATACTTGCAAACAGAAACCACATAATCATCTCAATTGATGGTGAGAAGGCCATTGATAAAGTGCAGCACCTTTTCATGATAAAAACACTGCAGAATATAGGCATAATAGGAAAATATCTTAACATCATAAAGGCCATTTATGACAGACCTACAACCAATATCATATTAAATGGAGAAAAATTAAAACCATTTGCTCTAAGATCAGGAATAAGACAGGGATTCCCACTCTCTCCTGTCTTATTTAACATTGTGATTGAAGTCCTGGCCAGAGAAATCAGACTAGAAAAAGAAATCAAGCATAAGTGGGTATACAAAGAAGATATCAAATTATTCTTATTTATATATGACATGATACTCTACCTAAAGGCCAACAAAAACTCCTCTATAAAACTTTGAGACATAACTCCTTCACAAAGTGGCAGGATACAAAATTAACACTCAATAATCAGGAGCCTTCCTTTACACCAACTGTGAGCATGAAGAGAAGGAAACTAAGGCAACAATCCCTTTCATGATAGCCCACAAAAACTTAAATTCTTATGAATCAATCTAACCAAAGATCCTGGAGATTTCTACAAGGAAAACTTTAAAACATTAAAGAAAGAAATTGCAGAGGATGCTAGAAGGTGGAAGGACCTCTCCTGCTCATGAATTGGGAGAATCAATGTTGTAGAAATGCCTATACTACAAAAAGTAATCTATAGATTTAATGTCATTCCCATTAAAATCCTAAGACAGACTTTGGAGAAGTAGAAAAAAATAACCACAAATTCATATGAAAACACAAAAGACCATGTATAGCCAAAACACTCTTAAGCTGCAAAACTAGTGCAAGTGAGATCACAATACCTGACTTCATACTACAGGAGTATAGTAGAAAAAGTAGCTTGGTACTGACACAAAAAATGGGTCTGAATAACAGTGGAACAGAATTGAAGACCCAGAGATACGCCAACACATCTATAGGCACCTGACCTTTGACAAAGGAGCAAAGCAAACAAATTGGAGAAAAGATAGCCTTTTTGACAAATGATGCTAGGAAACTTGAATTTCCTCCTACAGAAAAATGAAAACAGATCCATACTTCTCAATATGCATGAGTGTTAACTCAAAGTGGGTAAAAGACCTCAACATAAAACCAGAAACCTTAAAATTACTAGAAGAAATGATGTGCAATATGGTCCAACATACAGGCATAGGAAAGCATTTCCTTGATAAGACTCCAATTGCTCAGAAAATCGCAAGAAGAATAGATGAATGGGATTACATGGAATTAAAAAGTTTCTGTACAGCAAAGGAAACAATCAACAGATTTAAGGAAGACCCCACTGAATGGGAGAAAATTTTTGCATCCTACACATGTGACAGAGGATTAATTTCCAGAATTTACAAATAAGAAAGCAACTCCCAAGACAACAAATAATCTAATACACAAGTGGGCAGAGGAACTGAATAGACATTTCTCAAATGAAAAAGTTTCTAAGGCCATGAAACTCATAAAATCTTCATTATCCCTAGCCATTAGGGAAATGCAAATCAAAAACAACTCTGAGATTCAACTTTACTCCAGTAAGAATGGCCCAGATCAATAAAACAAGAACAAATGCTGGCAAGGTTGTGGAGAAAAGTGAACCCTCTTACACTATTGGTAGGGCTGTAAATTGGTTCAACCACTTTGGAAATCAATATGTAGATATCTTAGAAAACTAAAAATAGATCTGCTATATGACCCGATTTTACCACAACTGGGAATATACCCAAAGGGAGACAAGTCATCATACCACAGAGACACATGCATCTCTATATTCAATGCAGCACTTCTCACAATAGCAAGAACATGGAACCAACCAAGGTGCCCATCAACTGAAGAATGGATAAAAAATTATGTTACGTATGCATAATGCACTACTGCTCAGGAATTAAAAATAATGAAATAATGTCATTTGCAGCAAAATGGATGAAACTGGAGAACATCATCTTAAGCAAATGAACACTAGCTCAAAAAGTAAAATACCATATGTTCTTCCTCATATGTGGGTGCTGAATCATACTTAAAGGAAGGACAAGATCCTATATATAAATTGATATATAAAAATGCACAATTACACTTAGCATAGGAGGGACAATATAAGGAATGGAAAGAAAGAGGGAGGGATCTAGCAGAGGGAAGCAAAGATTGGAGAAGATGGGAGGGGGAGGAGGGTCAATGAGGAGGGATGAAGGAGAAGAGGTCAATCTCATTGTTAACAGCACAACTTCATGAGTATGTTGGAAAATTAGGGGGAAAGATAACCCAAATAAGTATTGGAGTTTAACAAAATACTAGCCATTAGGCTCCATAATTTTTGTGGGTCCATGAAAGTGTTTCTAGAAGTGATGTAAAGGGTGCAATATGGAAAAACTCAATGCTATATTACTTTGCACCCCATCATCATTTATTAATAAAGGAAAAAAAGAAATTTGAAGGAGGAGAAAAATATAGGTTGGCAGAGGGTAAAGTAAGAGAAGGCACAGTAGCAATACAAGTTCCCTAGGAGTGGTTACTTTATCTGTCCTGTGCACTCCTATATGTCCAGTCCATGTTACATTTTTGGATATGCAATAGGTATAAAATAATTTAAGTGAATTTATGTGTATATGTGGAGTGATAGAAATGAGTAATATACAGAGCACAATAGGTTGGTCTTGTTGTTAGGTGCCTTCGAGTCGGTATCCAACTCATAGCAACCCTCATAGGGTTTTCAATGGCTGACTGTTTCGGGATTGCCTTGGGAGTGGATTGCCAGGTCCTTCTCCCATTTTTGTGGTGCTGAGAATTGAACTCGGGACCTCAGAGACTGCAGCGCAGTACTCTACCCACTGAGCTAAATCCCAGCCCTAAATTTTCTATAGGATGAACTCAAAATTGGAGGACACCAATAGATCAAATTTATTTTTTCAAATTTCCATCTTTAAATGATATTCTTAAATTTTTTTCTAGATAAACAGTTCTAGTGTTTCCTGATATTTTTCATGTTATATTTTTTCAGGCACTTGCTAGCTGTTTTGCCTTAGTGAAGTTTTAAACCACTCTGAGGTTTGGTTTTCTTTCTTTCTTTCTTTCTTCCTTTCTTTTTTTCATTTTCTTTCCTTCCTTCTTTCTTTCTTTCTTTCTTTCTTTCTTTCTTTCTCTTTTTTTTTTTAAGAACCAGAGGTTAAACCCAGGGCCTCATACATGCTAGTCAAGTACTCCACCACTGAGTGTATCCCAACCCCTTTTTAATTTCTTTTCATTTTGAGACATGATCTTTCTAAGTTGCACATACTGCCTTTGGCCTCAAACTCATGATCCTCCTGCTTCAGCCTCCCAAGTCATGGGGATTATAGGCATGCATCGCTGTGCCTGGCTTCTATTTTTTTAAATTGTAAAGTAGAGATAAAGGTAATGATATTGCATAGAGTTCTTGTGGGGATTCAATGATATAATCTATGTAAAGTGCTGGCATGTGATGGATGATCTCCTTACTGTCAAAATAGTTGAATCATTCAGACATTTAGTTCTAATATTGAGATCACCTCTTAGTAACTATTTGAACTTGATCACCTCTGAGCTTCATGTAATATCCTTACTTCTGGTGTAAGGACTAAGTGAGCTAATACATGTAGAACATTTGAGCATAGTACACAATAAGTGCCTAATAAGTGGTAGATACTATGCTTATGATTATCTGGCAAGATACCAAGGACTTCTATCCTGATCCATCTCTCCTGAATGCTTTTCTAATAGATACCCAGCCTTCTGAAGGAGAGGAGGCGAGAAGTGAATACAATACTCTAGCTGTAGTCTCATCAGTGTATAATGAAACAACTCTATTTTTTCCCTAAATACCATGCATTTGATAGTTCAGGTTAGATTGCATTCATTTTCTTTGGTGGTTCTCAATCATTGCTGGATCATATTGAACTTATTATGTCTAGTATCAGACATGGTGCTAAATCTTCCTTTCCCTATCTTACTCTTGTCTTTGTACATGTGATTTCCTAGGCACACATTCAGGACTTCTTTGGGCCATTGGTCTCATGTATTTACTACCCAGCCATGGGTTAGTCAATTAAATCTAGGACACTCAGCTTCCTAATTGTAGGATGGGTACAGTGTTTACATCTGCCCCACAAATGTGTTTAAAGGGTTGATAAATTTGCAAAGTACTTAATGATTTCCTATAGGATGTGAAGGAAACCTATTATATGAAATAGTAATGTTTCTTCTGGAACAGTTAGTTACATTTCATTGCTTTCTTTAAATATACACTGGAACAATTCTGATGCTTCCAAAGGATGCTACTTACTCAAAATGCCATTAGGCCTACCCTGACTGGTTTTATTGATAACACTTGATCTTGCACCCTGAAAAAGATATTACTAAGAGGCCAATGGAATTCATTGGAAGAGAATGGAAAATTGAACTCTCGAAAATCGTTTTATAAAATGACAAAGTAAATGACAGGAAATTTTTATCTTTATATGTACCTGTATTAGTGTTGCACTGTGAACAATAACAAATAATATAGCATAGAGCTCTGAAGTCAGAGTGCTTGGATTTAAATTCCATCTCTACCAATGTTAGCTATGTGATCTTAGTCAGATTACTTAACTTCTTTGTCCTTCAGTGTCTTATCTATAAATTCATGATAAAAATAATGCCTACCTTACAAGTTGTTATGGGGATTCAATGAGTTTGATCATATAAAATAGTTTCTTGTAGATAATAAGTACTATGTGTTAGCTATAATTCTTATTCTAGTATTCATATAATTCTTGATATAATCCTAATATTACTCTTGTGTTTGGTGTTTAAAATCTGTTAATGGGTATGAGACTCCTAGTTGACATTTCAATCCATCAGGAAATCCCATATACTCTGCCTTTCAAACTTATCCAGAATTTTACTAATTCCCATTAGCTCCATATCTACTGTACTGGTCCAAATTACTATTGTCTTCTTTTACTGCCTATGGCCATAGTATTCAAATAGCTCTTGTTTTCATCTTTACTCCCACCCCACCTGTTCTCAACACAGCAACCAGAGTGACTACTTGAACTTAGGTTAGATCATGACTTTCAGTGTTGGACGTACTCTGACGAGTTTTATTTCAGAGTAACCCCAAAACTCCTTATGTGGTTTATACAATTGTTCATGATCAGACCCCTATAACCTCTCTGAAAGGGTCTCTTTGGTCTCCCTCCTAAAATCACTCTCCTTTAGTCATAATGTCATACTTGCTATTTCTTAAATATATTAGATGAACTAATCAAGTCTTTTAGTCTTTTTATTTGCTATTTTCTCTGTCAGGAAAATCTTTCCTTTGATTTCCACATATCTCCCTGTCCCACTTCCTTCAAATCTATGCTCAAATCTCATTTGCTCACTGAAGCCTCTCCTAGGCTTATATTTAAAACTACACTCCATCTAAAATCAGCATACTTGATGCTTCTTTTTCTGATTTTTCTGTTGACGAAACATTGAACACTATCAGGCACAATTTATGACACAATTTATTTGAATAGAACTGTCTCCACCCTTCTTCACTGTAATGTAAAGCAATTTGTTTTGAAATTAAGCATTTTGTTTTGTCCAGTGCTATAGCAGACCAAAGCATGGCAATGTAGATATTCAATAAATGTTTGTTAAATTGTATATTGTTTAATCTATTTTCTTAAATGTTCCCAAAGAGCATTTCATAGTACTTGGAACTATCGATACTAAATATGCCAGGCCTCAATATTGATTTTTTTCCCCATTTTCAGGAGACCATGTGTTTCAGGTGGTGTATTGCTATGGCAGAGCCACCAACTGATGAAATCTTATGCAAGGAAATACTTAATGTGGGTTTGTAGACAGAGTATCTTAATCCAGAAAGGCTGGAAGGCATGTTGGTAGGGCAGGCATGGCTGGCCTGTGTCAGAGATCTTCACATCATTGCAGGTCAGAAGCAGAGAGCAGAGAAAGTGACTGGAACCAAGAGTCCAGGTAAAAATCCTTAAAGTTCCGCCCCCACTAATCTACTTTCACAAGCTGGGCCTTGCCTCCCAAACTTCTATAATCTCCCAGGACACCACCACCTATCTTTGGGGGACATTTTAGACTTAAACCATGAAACTGCACCCTGGTCCCCAAAGGTTCATCGCCATCTCATAATTTGAAATACATTTATTCCAATTTCAAAAGTCCACAAAGTTTTAACAGCCTCAACTGGGTTCAAAAGTCCAAATCCAAAGTCTCCGCTATGACTCAAGGGAAACTTAGCTATGAGCCCCTGAAAAACAGAAAGGTTGTTATATACTTCTAACATATAATGCTACAGAGTAAGCATTCCAATTCCAAAATGGAGGAATGAGGGCACAGGAAGAACAGAAGGGAACAATGGAAGACTTATAAATCACTAGAAAAAAATCCTGTCGTTCTAGGTCTGGCATCTGGCACATATGACATCATTTGACATCTGGCATCCGGCATTGTCTAGATAGAATAGTCTTGTGCAGCTCCATCATCATGGCCCTATTGGGCTTACTTGACCCATTACTGATAGCTTTGCTCAGCAGACAGTTTGTGGTGCTGGCATCTCCAACATCCTAGGGTCTCTAGTGCTGCTTAGATTTCACTCTAAAAGCTTCACAATAAGTTCTCCAGGGACTCTCTGAAGAGCACTTGCTGTAGGAACACATTGTGTAGCTTCACAAGGAATCTCCTGGAACATTGGTGGCAGCCTCCATAACCGCTAAACTCTTGTATTCTGCATGCCTATAAAACCAGGACCACGTGGCCAGTGCCAAGATTTGCTGCCAGCTCATGTGGTGGCTTTTCCTTCTAGAACCATAGCTGCAGCACTGTCCTCTCTGTGCTCAGGCTTGGAAGCTAATTCTTTAGGTGGCCCCTTGGCAACAGGGACAAATGTCCTAGAGACATTTGCTTTACACCCATTCTCTTTTCAAATGAAAGTGGTTTAAATGAGTTTGCTGTTTTACACTCTGAGTCCTTTGATGGGAAGGCCCTGGCTGGCTCCTATTTTTCTCCCAGGGGATTTCTAGTCCCCTAGTAAAAAGTTTGAAGCTTACTTTTATTTCAGATTATCTCTAACAATTGTGGCCACCTTGCCTGAACCAGCCCTGTCTTCATTAACCTTGGATAAGCCATAGCTTTTTTTTTCTTTCAGATTGCACATTTGTTTTTCTTGTTCCACCTCTTTTTCCTATTTTTATCATAAATATGTCTGAAAGCACTAAGTAACAATTATGCTATGCTCCCTACTTATTGCCTTCCTCATATTTCCTCCACAAAATTAAATTAAGCTATTACTTTTGAATTTAGCCTCATCAAATCTTTGTTGTTGTTGTTAGATGCCGTTGAGTCGCTATCCAACTCATAGCAACCCTCATAGGGTTTTCAATGGCTGACTGTTTCAGGATTGCCTTGGGAGTGGATTTCCAGGTCCTTCCCCCATTTTTGCGGTGTTGGGAATTGAACTCGGGACCTCAGAGACTGCAGTGCAGCGCTCTACCAACTGAGCTAAATCCCAGCCCCATAAAATCTTTAGGACATGGAAAATCCACAGATAAGCTCTTTGCTAGAGTATTGCATGAATTGTCTCTACTCATAGTTTCCAATAGATTACTCATTTTCCACTGAAACCCCGTAAGCTTAACCCACATTTCTATTGGAGGTGGTGTTATAGTCTTCTACACACTCACCAGAACCAGCTCTCAAGCTCTGCTTCCAGCATTCCAGGGAGTGTATCAACCATATCTCCAAACTCTTTGAATGCCTTTGGCAAACAAGTTCCAATGGTCTAAGAACTGCATGGTTAAGCTTCTTCATAAAATTACCCCCCTCCTTGGTACCAATTTTCTGTGTTAGCCCGTGTGTCACTATGGCAGAGAAACAAACTGAAGCACATATATGGAAGAAAATATTTAGTAGGTGGTCACAGAAGAGCTGAGTAGATAGCATCAGGACTATGCGGCAACAGGGCAGGCATGGAAGGCTCATTACAGAGAACTTCACATCACGTCATATCAGAAGAAGAGTGAGAGAGTGACTACAATCAAGGTTCACAGGTAAAAGTTTCTATATACCCACCCCCTGTGACCTACTTCTGTAAGCTGGTCCTGCCTCCCAAAATTCTATAGTACCTCAGGTCAGCACAAATACCTCAGGAAAACATATTCCAGTAAAGCAAAGTCTTGGCCAACATCAATCTTTTCTCTGTTTATCAGGAAACTGTATATTGACCCAGTTATAAGGATTTTTTGTTTTGTTGATGTTGAGGTGAAATCCATACTGAAGGCTGTGTTCTTTGATCTTCATTAGTAAATGATTCAAATATTCTACACTTTCAGCAAGCAGAGGTGTGTCATCTCCATAATACAGGTTGTTAATGAGTCTTCCTCAAATCATGATTCAATCTTCTTCTTCATAAAGTCCACATTCTTGGATTTTTTGCTTAGCATAGAGATTGAAAATGTACGGTGAAAGGGTATAGCCTGAAGTATACCTTCTTTGACTTTAAACCAGGCAGTATTTTATTGTTCTTTTCAAATGACTGGCTTCCGGTCCATGTACAGATTACTCATGAGTACAATTAAGTGCTCTGGTATTCCCATTCTTTGCAATGTTATCCATAATTTGGTATGATCCACACCGTCAAATGTCTTTGCATGGTCAATAAAACATAGATACACATCTGTCTGGTATACTCTGCTTTTGGATCATATCTATCTGACAGCAATGATGTCTGTACTCTCTTTTGAATCTAGTTTGATTTTCTAGTAGTTCCTTGTCTATATACTGCTGCAGTAGCTTTTGAATGTTCTTTTGCAAAATTATATTGGGTGACATATTAATGTTATCAATAATTTCCACATTTGACTGCATCCTCTTTCTTGAAAATGGGCACAAATATGGATCTATTCCAGCCAGTTGTCCAGGGAGCATTTTGCAAATCTCTTGGCATAAACAATTGAACACCTCCAGTGCTGTATTTGTTTGTTGAAGCATCTCAATTGGTATTCTAGCAATTGTGTTTCACCAATTCCTCAAACAGAGCTTCTACTTAGTTCTTCAGTACCATTGGTTCCTGATCATATACAACCTTTTTAAATGGTTGGTCATTCACCAGTTCTTTTTGATATAATGACTCTGTATATTTCTTCCATCTTCTTTTGATGTTCCCTGTGCATTTTTATATTTCCCATGTAGTATCTTTTACTATTGCCACTCAAGCCCTGAATTTTTCTTTAATTGTTTAAGCATGAGAAAAACAAAGCATGTTCTTCCCTTTTGATCTTCTATCTCCAGCTCTTTGCACATGACACTATATGTGATTTTGCCTTCTCAAGCTGCCCTTTCATACCTTCTGTTTAGTTCTCTAACTTGTCATTTCTTCCTTTACTTTAGCATCTCAAAGTTCACAGGCAAGTTTCAGAGTCTCTTTTGACATGTAATTTGGTCTTTCATTTTTGTCCTGTCTTCCAATAGCCTTTTGTTTTCCTCATGAATATTGTTGTCTAGCCACAAGTTGGCTGATCTTTGATGATTAGTGTCTAATGCATTAAATCTGTTCTTGAGGTGGTCTCTGAAGTCAGATGGAATATACTCAAGGTTATAACTTGGCTCTTGTACACTTGTGCTAATTTTCTTTGCTTTCAACTTGAACCTGTAAATGAGAAGTTGATAGTCTGATCCACAATCAGCACCTACTCTGGTTCTGAATTTTGATTTTGAGTTTTTCCATCATCCTTTTCCACAAATATAGTTAATTTTGTTCCTATATGATCTGTCAGGTGAATTCCATGTGCATTGTCACCACTGATGTTGGTGACAAAATGTATTTACAACAAACATTTCATTGGTCTGGCAAAATTCTATCATGATTTACAACATCATTTCTGTCACTAAGGTCATATTTTCCAGTTGCTGCACCTTCTTCCAACTTTGCATTTCTGGTACCAGTAAATATCAGTGCATCCTGATTGCATGTTTGATCTATTTCAGATTGCAGAAGCTCTTAAAAATCTTTCCTATCTTCATCTGTGTCCTTAGTGGTGAGAACGTAAAATTGAATAATAGTCATATTAACTGGCCTTACTTGTAGGTGTATGGATGGTATTCTATCATTAACAACATTGTACTTCAGGACAGACCTTGATGATGAATGTAACCCCATTTCTCTTTAATTTGTCATTCCTGGCATAGTAGACCATATGATTATTTGATTCAAAATGACTTATGCCTGTCCATTTTAGCTCACCAATGCCTAGAAAGTTGATATTTATGCTTTCTATTGACCTTTTGATGATTTCTAATTTCCTAGATTCATACTATTTACATTCCACATTTCAATTATTAATGGATATTTACCATTGTTTCTCCTCATTTTGAGTCATGCCACATCAGCACATGGAGGTCCCTGGGGCTTTACTCCATTTCTGTCTTCATGGTAGATTCTGCTACTTTAAGGGGGTAACTCCTCTCTAGTCATCTTTTGTGTGCCTTCCAACCAGGGGCATTCATTTTCCAGATCTACATCTGACAGTGTTTCTCTGCTATTCATAGGATTTTCAATGGCTAGTTTTTTTGGAAGGGGGTTAAACATATTCTTCTCCCTAGTTTGTCTTGGTGTGGAAACTCACTGAAACTTCTCCACTATGGTGACCCTGCTGGTATCTGTAATACTGGTGGCATATCTTTCAGCATCACAGCAACACACAAGCCCTCACAATACAGCAGCTGATGGACAGGAGGGGGATGTAAGACCTTAGTAATCTTTATTTAGCATGTATACAAATTAAAATACAAAAGGCCCTATGGTTTCTTAGCAGCAAATTGAGAATTCAGATTCTGGTCTATATATTAAGTTTGCTGCTATTTTCATTGTATATGCTCCTTATCTTTAGGAAGGGAATACTTTAACATTTAGTTATAGAAGAATCAATATACAGAAAAAATATCTTGTGGACAGCTCTAAAATGAAATATGGCAAGAAAAAATGACATTATGAAACCTATGTCCTGAGGGAGGGGAAGAAGAATGGTCATTATGGTATGGGTTAATGTGGGGTGGTTCTTAATATGGATACATTTTGGTGGATTTTTGAGGGATGTAAATGTTTGAAGTGAAAGAAGGGATAACATATTTTATATGAGAAAGAAGAATAGACTTTTCAAAATCAGAGAGCTGAAATTAGTAAGTTATTCTTGCATGGGTTTGTTAGTTTGCTTATTTATTTATTTACTGGTATATTTATTAGGAGTCAAATTTGCAAAGAAGATAAACTTGGGTACAAGAAACTGATCATGCCTTTGCACAAGGAGAATTATTTAACTAAAACCAAGTTATTCTTAGGTTCACCAGGCTCATAGCAACTGCTATACAATTGATACTAAAAGATGCCTTTTTTAAACAATCTTCAAATGACTATGTGAAAAGCAAGGCTAGTGGCTCATGAGTGCTGAGAGCAGGAATTGATTAGCTTGCTTTGCCTTTGGGGTAGGGACAGTCAAACCAAGTAAATGATATAAGGAGTAAGGTTTTAGGAAATTGGGAAGTGAGTCTTAATTTCTGGAAGTGTCAGAAGAACAAGGAAGGAAATAATTAGAGCAGCATTCTTTCTCATCTACGATTTATTTCCTAGCTCTTTGTGATGGATGTGATTAATGTTTTTGTCTTCAAATCCATGTCAGACAATCCAGCTACTTAGTAATGTGATGTTGAATAAGCTGTTTAACTTCTCTAAGCCTAAATGACCTTATCTCTAAAATATATAACTGTAGCTACTTTTTAGGGTGACTATGATAACTAAATTATATGATGCAATATAAAATATCTGCCTGGTACATAGTAGGCACTCAAACATGTTTAGCTTTTAGTCTGTATATCAAGGCTTCATATTTTTATTATACTTTACATAATATACAGAATAGCATACATTCTTATTTTTTCCTTACATATCCTCATTAGGAAGATGCTGTTTTGGTGGTGGTAGTCATTGTCAATAATTTTATTTTTTTAAGAAGAACTATTTGATTTCATTATCATTATTCAGAAGCAAGTGCTTACTTTTATGTAAAAAGGCACAGCTTTTACTGTGACTTTTTCTATGGAAGATCATTGTTTTTATGATACTGCTTCAAAATCCAAGGCCAATGCCTACACCTTTCTAAATGACTACATCTGTAACCACTTAATCCTTCTTTGTAGCAAACAGATATGGGGCATTTGTTGAGAGGAGCTCTTTAAAGGGCAGTGTTATGTTTCTAGTCTTAGAGAAGGACTTTTCTGACCTTTTAGAAACTAAGACGTTTTATCTGGAAAGAGAATAATACCTTTTTATGTTGATGATTTTGCATCTGTGAGTATCCATTTGGATGATATAGAGAGTTGTTGATGTTGAAGTGCTATATACTGAGTCCAGGCTATGTTGATAGCTTATGTAAGGGTGCTGGGGGCTGCAGTTGTGAATAACTAAAGACACATGCACTAGGTGTAATATCTATTAGGGGACAAGATTGTCCACTGCGTGAAAACAGGGTCTGGAAAAGAGAAATGGATGAAAGTATGAACATCATGGTGAAGGAATTAAATCAATCAATCTCTGAACTCTATTGGAGCTCAATTTCTCAGAGACTTTGCTCCTGGAAATACCCATGCATTCTTTGAGACACAGTTTAAGACGATGTGCTTAAGGGAAAGTCAGAAGCACAGAGTAAAACACACTTCCACAGTAACAGGCCAAAAAAGTACCAGAGTCAAACTAAGGGAGACAGATTGAGCTAGAGAGAGATTGAGGAAAACATAGGCAGAGAGAGACAGGCCACAGAGAACTCCATTATTCTCTGTATTAATGTTGAAGTTGGCTTTGGCTAGCGTTCAGAGAAAGACAAACAATCTGCTATGGGGACTGCTTATAAAACAGGAGTACAATGCCGACTGGAAAATGTCATTATTCTGCTGAGAGACAGTGGAACCACTTGGGACATGTGGGGAAATTGTATCTGGAAAATTGTATAATGGATTGTGGGAATGGACATTCCCTCGTAGCTATAGAAATTGCAATGACTCTGAAGTCACCAAAATCAGACACTAGTGGCTAAGCCTCCTAATATGAATCTAGAAGGCGAGAGGCTAGACAAAACCAATCAAGTGAAAAGATGTACTTATACCTAGAAGGACCCGGCAACCCACTCCCAAAAATCAATCCGCCATTGAAAACCCTAAGAACAGCAGAGAAGCACTGACAATAGTGTTTTGCCTGTTGTACACAGGGTCGCTATGAGTCAGACACCAACTTGACGGCACCTAACAACAACAACAACATACCCAGAAAAAAATTGGTGTTTCTAGCAATCAAGTAGAATGGCAGGGAGATAGTGGAAGGATGCTACTCCAAGGTGTCAGATGTAGTCATGTACAGCAAAATGGGATGGGGGAAGGAAGTAGTACAGAAAAAATGATACAAATTATGTAAAATATAATACAGATATAACTGGAC